>JAWZYV010018962.1:0-27823 GCA_038373885.1 Cheiracanthium punctorium
GGAGTTTGTTCACACATTATGTTGACTACAAACCATGGGGTTTGTTCATACATCATAACTAGAAACCATGGAGTTTGTTTACACACCATGACAACATTAATCCCCCAATCCCCATGTGTCAGCCGTAAAACATTAGGACAGGGGTGGCGAACCAATGGCACGCGACACAATATTTTAGGCGCGCCACGGATCAAAACGATTTGCATTTTAATTAAAATTAACACATCTTTTAATATGAATTACACACATAACCGTATTTTTTGTTAGTAAGAGTTTTGAGTAATTAGTATTTAATGTTATAATTTTCCTAATAATCACTAAGTCAAAATTATTTGACGGCACGTCAAATTTATATTTATATTTATATCTTATTTATATCTTATTACAATTTATATCTTATATTTATATTTATATGGCCTCATTAAACATTTCTTTAGAAAAAATGGCACCTTGATCCATAAAGGTTCGCCACCCTTGCATTAGGATAATGCATCGTATAATGAAAATGATTAACACATATGTACTCTCAAAATGAAAGAATGTTTCCCGAAAATTAAAATCTATCCATCTATAAAATTTTGCTGAACTTTAAAGAAAAATCATGAATTTATATCTTATAGCTTGTTTTATAACTTTTATAGGTTTATAATCGCTTGTTTGAAATAGAACAGCTAGAGAAGAAACATTCTGAACTGAATCGAAACTGTAGTGCGATATGATTTGTTTTAGACTGTTAAAACTGTATATCTTAAAGGATCATGTTTAAGATTTTACTTTTATTCATACATTCAGCGTTATAATAGCATAGATAGACAAATGTTAAAAGTTCAATCAGAGATCAATGAAATTTCATATTTGAGGATAAATAAAACTCATAAAATTAGATAAGCAAATAGAAAATACATGGCATTCATTAAAATTTTCAAAGTTGAGCGAAGAATGAATATCCAGATTACTTTAAAGTGGGTTGTGGGTAAATTTTAAAGGACTTTACTTTAAAATGATCATTTTACCTATTTAAAATGTGTAATAAAACAGAATGTAACCCTCTAGCTATTTCTCTTTTGGGGACGCTGAAGCCTTTTAACCCCCCCCCCCCACCTCCCACCCTGGATCCACCAAAGAGCTAAGCTCTTTGGGATCCACTACTGGCAGTAAGTTAAAATACATAAATTAATAGAATTTTCCGGAGGGGGTTCAAGTGCCATTTTTTTCTTTGCCCTTCATACCTGTTACTTTAAAAAAAACATGCAATTCCCAGGGGGGGGGGTGTCAAGTGACCCATTTGACCCTCCCTGCTGACGCCCATGCCTGTTTCCCTAAATCTGGCATTCTGTTTAAGCATGCATATTAGCTGAAGCCCCCCCATGGCTATGTGCCTGATAACTGGGTAGATTGTGGGTAATGGAGCCCCTTAGAGGGTCCCCTCTCTTTTGGAGCCCATGGGCTGAAGCCCCTATTTCCCTAAATACGGCCCTGTATAAACATGCATATTTGAAATAGCTGAAGTCCCTCCAAGCCCCCCCCTATGGCTACAGCCCTGATAACTGGGTAGATTGTGGGTAATGGAGCCTCTTAGAGGCCTTTCTCTTTTGGAGCCCGCGGGCTGAAGCCCCTGTTTCCCTAAATACGGCTCTGTATAAACATGCATATTTGAAATAGCTGAAGCCCCTCCAACCCCCCCCCCCTTATGGCTACGGCCCTGATATCTGGTTAGATTATGGGTAGTGGAATACCTTAGAGGCCCCTCTCTTTTAAAGCCCTCAGGCCCCTTGAAGCCCCTGTTTCCCTAAATCCAGCCCTGTGTATAAATATACATATTTGAATTTTTGGGGGGGCTGAAGCCCCTCAAGCCCCCCCCCCTGGCTACGTGCCTGATGACTCTATATCTTCATACAGTTCCTATTAACCATACTCAGAAATTTAAATAAGTTTTAAATATATTAAAACTATAAACAAAATACCTGGCTTTAAATAGTAAAATATTTTATGAGAAAAAGCTGAAGAATGCGAAGAATAATATTATAATATGCTTCAGTTTTTAAAATACTTTTAGTGATTAGATAGTTAGAACAACTTAATTATTTTATTATTATATTGAAAACATTTTGTTATAAAACATTTTTAAGCATATTAACACATGTTGTTGACTATAATTCCTGTTTTAAATCTATATAAATAAAATTAAGACTTTTGTCTGTACATTTCTTGGAATTCCAAAATTTTGCGATTTCTATCCGTTTCAAGCACCTGGGAATCCGGTGCGACCCTCAAAAAAAAGTTTGTCTGTTTGTCGTTCTGTCCGTGACACTTTTTTTGTTCAAGCATCACTTAAAGACTGAAGCGAATGATATGAAATTTGGTGTCATGATAGGTGGTCACTCAACTTAAAACACAGCTGTCGAATTTTTTAAAAATCTTGATTGGATTTTGAGATTTTGCAAAAATCCTTTCAAACTGCGTAAATTGCTGTTCGAGCATCACGTAAAAACGACTGAAGCAATTGAAATGAAATTTGGTATCATGATTGTTGGTCACTCAACTTAAAACATTAGCGTCAAATTTTTAAAAAATCTTGAGATTCTTAGATTTTGTGATTGAGATTCTTAGAGATTAAGATTCTTGAGATTCTTAGATTAAAAATTCTTAGATTTTGAGATTTTGCGAAATTCGTTTCAAATGGCATAAATGTGTGTTCGGACATCACGTAATAACTGCAAAAGTGAAAAATATTATATTTGGTGAAATGATAGGTGGTCACTCACCTTAAACTATAAGCATCTAATTAAAAAAAATCGATCAGATTTCGAGATTTTGCAAAAATTGTTTAAAACTGAGTGAATCTTTAAATGAAATTTGGTCACATGATAGATGGTGACTCAACAAAAACTATAGGTGTCCAATTTTTTAAACATTTTTATAAGATTTTGAGATTTTGTGAAAATTCTCTCAAAATACGTTTATATTTCTTCAAGCATCACGTAATAACGACTAATACGAATGATACAAAATTTGGTGATATGATAGGTAGTTGCTAATCTTAATTTATAGGTGTTGAATTTAAAAAGAATTTTGATTACATTTTGAGATTTTGTGAAAATCGTTTTAAAATGCTGAAATTTTGTTCCAGTATCACGAAATAAAGACAGCAGGGAATGAAACGAAATTTGGTGACATGATAGGTTGTCACTCAACTTAAATTCTAGGCTTCCAATTTTTCAAAAATATTGATTAGATTTTGAGATTTTGCGAAAATTATTTCAATATGCGTAAATATTCGTTCGCGCATCACATAATTATGATTAAAGCGAATGAAATGATATTACTTAGTTACTCTCTAACCTGTAATATTTTAAAAATACATAAAAATTATAGCTTCGCTTTCTTTACTTTGGCAACATACTACATCCATTCTGTGTACTCCTACAATGCTGACAAAAGTTCTTGCTTTTTAGAAATTTGCATTCAGTACTAACCGTCAACGACGGGTACTTCAGCTAGTCTAATAATAAAATCAGAGTTTGAAATTATTTTTTTCATTCCCTCTGATAACATTTTATTATAATTTTTATCTGTCAAACAAGTATATTTCCTGATAAATATCCCCTTATCTCTTTTCTAGCTTCTCACTAAGTTTTAATCCAAATCCTTAATTAAACGAAAAAAAAAATTTCTTAAATGTATAATACTTAATTATTTGTAATTTCTTTAATATGTAATATACTTAAGCATAATTAAATCATTTTTATAACGTATATAAATTCAAATTAATAATTTACTTGAAACTTTTAAATAAGATTATTTCATGTGTACTTCACATTAAGAAAATTAAATTTTAAATTTATATTTAGTATTTGAAATAAAATTGTATTTTAATTTTAATAAGCATTTGATTTTCCTTAATGTGTAACATATAAATATAAATCTATAATTATGTTATTAAAAATATATCAATTGGTATTATTTCATGCACCTGGGCAAAGCAGCTAGTTTATTATAAATATAAATGATTTAGTATTCGGCCGAATACTATATTGTTCAGTCAAATGGAATATTCGGTTTTTAGCTGAATATCTATATCTATATATAATTTCCTTGATAAATAAAAAGTGTAATAAAGCATCAATTCATAAGAGGAAAGGAGGAAAGGATTGTGAAATCTAATTCCCCCCCCCTCCCCCCCGTTGATCTAATATTATGTATATTCAAAAATACAGGCTGTCTTGTTAAATGAAAATATGAAAAATGTATTTTAAAAATGTCAATGCTGAACAAAACAAGGATAAAATACTGTAGTTCTTACTTTCCCAAAATGTCGTTAAAAAAGAAAAATTTAAAAAAAAATATTTTTCTGCCTTCTTATGGCTTGAAATCATCTGCAAAAACTAGATTATTTTATGCACACCTACACTCAGAACGTAGCCAGGAAAACATTTAGGGGAGGGGTGATATGATGTAAATTGAGAATAAATAAACTGAATTTCTCCACAACATAGAGCTTATACTAGCCAGTCTGAAAATCTCGGGGTGTGGTTGTGGTGGTAGGGTAGAATATAATTACCCTCCTGGTTTGGACACCCCCCCCAATCTGGAAGCGATAGCTATGTCTGTAAGTGGTGCAGTTCCGATATTTCTCTCCTTCCATGGTGAAAGATAAAATAAATGACATTTGAATATAACTGTGGTATACTGTCAAAGAACACTGTACGTAGAAAGACCGATGTTTTAGTTCTCAAAGATGCAGAGTTGTAATAAAACTATCAATCAACTTATATAATTTAAAGATGTTTGTTTGTGTGATTATGACAAGGCTATGCTTAGACGATCTGCCAAGGATGGGGGTAGGAGGACTTTCTAAGGGGTTGTATTGGGTATTCAAATTACATCTGGAGAAAAACCTACCAAAACTTCTAACCGTATGATTGACAGTTGCGCGATGGGACCCGGACCCAGGACCTTCACAAATCGCCATCTGCCATTTTCAGTGACATAACCACTGTGCCATGGTGAAGCATAATTTAAAGAAATCTTTCAAATTTTCATTCTGTGAGATAAAATAAAAAATAAAAACGTAGTTTGGTTTAGAACCCCCCCCCTCCCCCCGAGAAACTGTTGACCGAGTGCCACTGGCGTAAATTTGCATGTGACATTGGAGGGACAAAATGCTTCCAATTGTAGAAAATACTATTTTCAAATGGGTGATATCTGAATTTTCTTGAATTTTAAGGGGAGAGCAATTGCCCCCTAAAATTCAGGAGCCCCCTTCAAAGACTTCAGAGAGGCCAATCCAGGGGGCCTCTTTTTGGTCGAAGGATGGCCAAAAGGGGCCCCCTTATGGCCACCCTTGCTGGACCCCCCCCCCCCCCCTTGTGAAAGCTTTCACATGGGGGGGCTTTTTTGAACTAGCACAACTAGTTCAAAAAACGTCCAAATTATGCTGGAAACACGTTTTTTTATGTTAAAAAAAGTGTTTTAAACGTCTTTTGGACTAATTGTGCTACTATATAGTATGTCCGTTTGGAGATTAAACATATTTTAGAAAGTGATTCCATCAACCTTTCAAGTATATTAGGCAAGTGTGAGTGTTTAGGCTGATTAATTTATTTTTTACCAACTATGTGAAAAATTCCAAAGCTGTTCTGTCTGTGGTTTGTAGCTGTTAAGCGGTAGTCCTGGGTTTGATCCCCAGCTCTGGAATTTTTTGCATAGTTGGTAAAAAATAAATTAATCAGCCTAAACACTCCAACTTGCCTAATATACTTGAAAGGTTGATGGAATCACATTCTAAAATATGTATAATCTTCGTGGCGTAACAAAGTTGTCGCAAAGTAATTGTTTCATCTGTTCCATCTGTAGTTTGCAGAAGATGATAAATGCCAACGGTTCTAATGCAAGAAATTTCATTTGGAAATCATCCCAGATTACCTCAGTGGTAAGGCACCTGCACGTTAAGTGGCAGTCCTGGGTTTGATCCCCAGCTCTGGAATTTTTCGTATAGTTGGTAAAAAATAAATTAATCAGCCTAAACACTCCAACTTGCCTAATACATTTAAAAGATTTTTAACAAAGAATTTCAAATGTACAAAAATGTGAATAAACGTTCATAAATGTTTATTTTTATGTTAATAAAAATACAATAATGTGTGAAAACCTGTTTAACTGCATAAATATAAATTTTAGAAGCTTGACAAGACGTTTTCACTTCTTACATGCAGTCCTACGACAGCCTGTTTATTTTATTTTATTTTTTTTACAAACACTAAGTTTCTTTTAAAGAATTCCCACTATCTAAAAATTCCAGTGTTCGAGTAATACTTTCAGCTGACTGTTGTCAGAATCACTGAAGCACTATTTACAGACATAGACTCTGTACTCACAGGTACTAAAGCAACACTGGTTGAAGACACTGTGTTTCCAAGGACCAAATTACTAGTTGCAAATTTACTCACAAAATTTGCCATAGAAAGTTGCATTCCTGCAGAATTTTTAAATTTGACATTTTTCTGATTGTTATGTCCTTTTTCAAGGCTAATGACTGTCCAGTGCCCCATATTGCTTAAAAAGAAAGTTTTCTTGCATGCTGAACATTTTGCAAAACCTGGATTTTTTTCATGAGGTTCCAACCATATAGACCAGTTAGGGTTAAGTTATTTATCACACCAATATTTATTGAACACACCTTTTTTTGGATATTTTGTAGCTATCAACCATGTAAGAACAATACTAAAAATGAACTGAACATTACAATTTACAAACGAGTTTACCCAACTTTATATAAAAAATATCTACAATAGGTAGAAAGGTAAAACTGGCAGGTTTCTATTCTTAATTTAAAAGCAATCATTCCCCAACTATGTGATGCCAATGTTCCTAATCAAATTTCTGATGTTCTAAAGCATCCCCCCCCCCGGGTCTTCAAGTAAGTTACTGAGAATAATTTCTTTTCAGGGAAGATATTTTAACACAATTTTTTAAAGTTAAAAAAAAAATTTAGAAAAATTTCAAAGTTTTTTCCCAAACAAATGCTAAGTTCCCCGACATTTCTAGTCCAAGGAACTTCCCTGACTATTCCAGGTTTTTCCTGTTTTCCAGGACAGTAGACACCCTGTTTTATAGCTCAGAATTAAGCATTAACCCTGAGAGACTCTTCTGCTTAGTTCACTTAAAAAGAAATGCAACCCAAAAGATGGGGCCTTAACCTCAAAGTGTTAAAAGATACATAAGAAAAATCTATGGGATACAAATTTCGTAATCACAGTTTTTTCCTAGAAATATCTATTAGTGGCCTGGATGGCATTTGCAATTGCACATTCCTAAGTGATTATTTTTATATGCCTGCTTTGCTCTTAAAATAATATGGTCAAAATGTAAATGAATTTACATTTCTAAAATTCTCAGCAAATTCAATTTGCAAATGGCATTTGCAACTGCACGTTCCTAAGAGATTTTTATATGCCTGCTTTGCTCTTAAATAATATGGACAAAATGCAAATGAACTAGCATTGCTAAAATTCTCAGCAAATTCAAATTTGCTGAGAAAATTCTGGAAATAATTTTCTCACCTATGAGCAACTTAACTTCGAGTTCATGAGGTATTTACAGTATCAGTTGTCAATGTGGTTTGTAGTATACTGGACAAACTATAAGAGTCCTTAAATTTAGAACTCAGGACCACTTACCTCTCATTAAAAAACATGAAACCAACAAGTCTGCAATCATTAAACATTGTTAAGATGTCAACAATATTTTTATCTTTAGTTCAGCTAAACTCATTTGCAAACCACTTTCTCCCAGTTAATTAGATTTTCTTGAAGCTCTATATTAACCACAAAAATATAAACAGTCTTGTTAATGTTGATTTTGCTGTTTCCCTGTCCTCTCTTTCTAAACATTGGAAATCCCGCTGTTCTCAATTAGCTTAATTTCCTGCTTTCCCATTGGCCCCCATAAAACCATCTTCTGGATTCCTGCTTTCCTATTGGCCCTCATAAAAACTATCTTGAATCCCTACTTTTTCTATATAAACAGAGCAAATTTTGTCATTCTCATTCTAGCACTGACGACAGTATGTCATATATGCCGAAATCAGTCTGCTATCTTAACTTTTGAATTGGTGCTCTTAACATTATCTTTTGCTGCTTATTTAAGGTAGTGCTTTGTTTATGAATTGCAAGTATATATTTATGTAATACAACATGACATGTGACAAGGGGTGGGAGGTAGTGTGGTGAAGTCTAACACTTTGTGACAAAGGAGGGTAAAAAGTATTGAAAAAAAGTGTGACATGACTTATGGACAAGCACTGACAAGTATTAAATACACAAATTCATCAAGTATTTTTCCACAACAATTTATTTACTAAGTAATTCTCATAAAACTCTTATCTAATCTATTCTTTTAAAAACAATATACATTATTTCATTTTAGCCAAGGTACATGGCTACTCATCTATAATTTTCTATTTTGCAGGGCAAAATTAACATTTTTCACAATAAGGCAGAAACATGGCAAGCTACATGTTTCAATCACAGTATATTCAGACATTCTTTAAAAATCATTATTATTTAATAGGTCAGATTTGTGTTCCAAGATTTTAAGAATATTAAAATTTCTGGAATGTACATAAAGAAAAGCACAGTGGGAACTTAACATAAAAGAGGAGGAATGTTACAACTGCATTCATTTTTTTATGTAAAAATAAATGTGCTATTAAAAATATTCTTGTTGGAAATAATCAACAATGCAGAGGTCAGTACTGTAAAAAGAAATCGGGAGGTTCTTCAGCACAATCACCCATTGTCAAGCGATACATAGCCATTTCAGTGATTCCATGATAATGTACACAGGCAGCAGCAATCACCAGAATATGAAATATCTGATGACTGTGAAACTGCAAATAAAAATGAAAGAGCAAAGTAAGGTAAACTTATCAAATAATAGCATTATTAAATATAGAAAAAATAAAACTGTATCATACATAACCGGTATAAAACAGATTCTTTCATTAATAGTATTACAATCTTTATGACGTGATCTCACACATGAAAATATGTTTTGGTTTTGAAATTTCAAGAACAAAAATTTAAAATTCATAAAACTAAATGTTCCAAACTACAAAAACCAAAATAAAGATTTAACCCTAGTAGCAATAACCCATCGGTCGATGAGAGGTGGGTGAGTTTAATCAAAGGAGAATGAGCAATGGCCGATCTCTGCTTTTCACCCAAAAATGGGGAAACTTCATCGGTAACTGGTACAAAACGTCCTCTCAGGGGGCCATCAAGCCGATCATCATTTTCCGATGACTGTGATGAAATAAAGAAAAAAAAAAGATGAGAAACAGATAAACTGTTTAAAATATATTTGTTAATAAAAAATAAACGACTGGCAGCAAAATTTTCAAAAAATGGCCGTTCTCTTTATTATTTTTTCATTTTTTGGATGCTAACTTTCTGTTTTTCTGAAAAAAAAATTCTTCCTCCACCAGGCCCGAATTCTGAGCATACTGTCACAGACTGACGCTCTACCCCAAGGCCATCCAGACTTGTCATGTATAAGCCAATGGTCAAAGTACCAGTTATTTTAGTCTCAGATTGGGACTTGGGGTGAAATTTTGACAAAGTGATATTCAGCTATTATTGATAATAGTCAAATTATTCAATTGGTAAGAAATTAATTTCAATTTTTATCAATGTATGTAGGCAACAACAACATTCAAAATTAATTCAACATTTCGGTCCTATTTGTCTTCCTTGTTTCTTTACGTTAAAAAGCATTTTCTTACAAAAGGAAGTTTACAAAAATGTCTACACATTTTCAATTAGAAATTAATTGCAGTTTACAGATATAAATCAGTGCATATCCTTAGACATTCACACATCTTTCAATTTGTTCATTAGTAAAAAAACCACCACCGCTGTTACTTTTATTAGAAATTGCCAAGCACACATTTCAAGAAGTATTCTGGCTGAATTAATCTCCAGAATTCGCCCATCTGTAGAGTGAACACTAACATAAATTAACCTCAGTTGAAAAGTAATTACATTTTTCTCACTTTGGAGACATCTCCTTATTGCTTGGCAACAAATGCCAAAATTTTCAATGATATATCTTGGAAACTATTCCACATAGAGATACTGGATTTGTTTTATTAATTTTCTTAGGCAAAGAGCAACATTCTTCTAAATATAAAGGGTAGAAAAGGAGGGACCGTATAAAAATTAAATTTCGTATTTTAATATGTATACAATCTCCAGTAAAAAAAAAAAAAAGCCATATCTGAAAGCTACTCTTAATTTGATGAACTTTTCTAATTGGAAGTATGTTTTGATCACTTACAGTTTAAAAAATAATCACCTTAACATCTATTTTAAATCATGTGGTATATATATATATATAAAAATATCTAATTTTAAAAAAGCGGTTATAGGCTCAGAGTAATGAAAACATTATGAAATCTGCAACCAGAGTTTTAATGATGACCAATGGGATAACTGGTTGAGTAGGTACGTATCTGAAAAATATTTCAGAGGGGTCCAAATGGCGAAAAAGCAAGAAATTTTCAGACTTAATCATTATCATTTTGTTAAAAATAAAATTATATTTCAGTGGGAAGGTGGGAGGTTTGGTTTGTGTGGTTAAGGCAGTGCTACACTTGGGTGATCTGCCAAGGGGTTCTAACGTGTATTCACATTACATCTAGAAAAAACCAACCAAACCTCCAGACCATTGGATTGACAGCTGCACGATGGGACCCGAACCCGGGACCTTCACACTTCAGCCATCTACCATTTTGAGTGACTTATCTACTAGGCCATGGTGGGACCTGGGAAGGTGAGAGGAATAGATCCTTGTGATTCAGGCAAACTACTCCTCAGAAAACTCTTAGCCCCTTCTAGAAAAATTAATTTTTTTTTTTGGCAAGCATGGAAAATGGAGAATAAAGCAAGAGAAGCTGTAACCCTCCAATAAAAGTTCAACAAAAATCACCATTAAATTAAATGATGACAGACAACATACATCACCATTAAAATTAATAAAAACTTTAATAGCACATAAAATGGTACTTATTAACTATATCAGGGTTTCTACAGATTTCACAACTTTTGCTTCCCTGACTTTTCCCTGACATCTATCACGCTCTTCCCTGACTTTATCTAGCGTGCTTTCCCAAATTCTGCATTTCTATTTTTAACATTATATCCTTCATTTAATTAATAATTTTTTATATATTTTGCCCCTTTTTTTGCAAATAATAATAATAATAAAATTAATATATACAAGAATCTTATTTGACATCACTGGATTCTAACAAAAACCATTTTTGATAATAATTTAGGATAAAACTAAGCATTTTTCAACTGCACAAGATATGCTCATAAAGAACACATTTTAAAATTATTTGCAAGATTGAATGAGAAAATGAAAATAAAACCATTTCTATACTTAGGTTCAAACAGCAAATATTTTCTTGATTTTACTGCAAAATTCAATTTTTCTTGCATTTCCCTGACATTTCTTCAATTTCTGCTAATTTCCCTGACTTTTTTCCAAATCCCTGACCAAAACTCACTTCCCTGATATTCCCTGACTTTCCAGGTCTGTAGAAACCCTGTATATGATCATTTTCAGCAGTACAAAAGGTCTGTCTTTCCTCAGTTGCAATAAAGTTCAAGTATCCACAAGAGTAGAAAGCCTGGAACTGCAAGCTTACTGAAGTTCAAAGCTTTCTACTCTTGTGAGTACTAGAACATTTTTTGCAATTTAGAATAGGTGGATCTTTTGTACTGCTCAAAATGATCATATTAGCGAGATATTCATCATTTTACTCAAAATGTTCTATTAAAACCTTTTTTTTTTAAAGCATAGTATAGTAACTTTTTTTAGAGAATTATTGGAGTTTAAACAAAGAAAATTTTTTCTAGAAAAAACACATTTCCAGACGTACCAACCTGAGAAATTGAAAAAAGAGGAGGCTTTTTTGAAGGGGTAGTCGGGGTCACGGAACAATAGATTACACATTTTTTCCCATACAATACATTAATTGTGAGTTATAGTCTGATAACAAAAATGAATATGTAACTTAATACTATGAGGAATAAGAAATTCATTATGTTTTAGTAGAATATAATAATGCAGTACTTTTATATAAATTACATTAAAATCATGAGAGACAATAAAATACTGATATACAACACATTATTACATAACAATACACTGTAGTGAATTCACACTTTAAAAAAATAGTACATTATTTGGGTTTGTGATTTATTTTAACTACTAGCTAATAGTTTTCATGATAATATAAATATTAACATTTGACAAAAATAGGCATCAGAGCATAAAGTTTACTTTACAGTGACGCAATTTGCTTCCCATATAGCGCCACTTGCGCTATGACGTCACGCGATTCTTTCCCCCCTGGGTGACCGTGAGAAACTCAACACACTTCAAACAGATTCGTAGAGGAGCAGACTGATTTCTGCCTGGGGGCCCAAAAAGGGCATTAGATTGAATCTGTATTTTTAAACGTGTAAACTATACATAGTAATTTGTAAATAAATTGTATATAATTATATTAGACCTGATTTGGATTATTATTGAAAAATAGAATTTATGCCACACTGAACCGCCACGATAACATAAATTGTACGGACTGACTTCCGCCACAATGGTGCATCGGCCGGGAAGTGTGCTACGGCCTTGAATGGATAAGGTGAATATTGAAATACTTAATACTTTGGAATTAGCACAATCCAGTGTGTGAAAACTGCTCAAGGTAGGATTTTTCCTTTATTTTTATGAAAAATGGCTGACGAACTATTGAAACTAAAAGCGAAACGAAAAGTATTAAGAACGGCAGTTTCGAAACATCTTAAGAATATTGAAACCGAATTTGAAAAAGAGGTTGCCGATTCTTCACTTCTTGAAGAATATTTAGAACTATTAACTAGTAAATCGGATGAGTTAAAAGTCATTGATGCGGCAATGGAACCGCTTTTAGAATCAAAAGATTTTGAAGCTGAAATTACAGCTAGTGAAGAATACAATGAAAAGGTTTTAATATGGAAATTTAAACTAAATAGAAAGTTGAACAAAAGCAAAAAAGTTGAGGTTAACGTAACTAAAAACGACGATTCAGAAATAAAACCTGAACAGAAACAAGTTCGTCTGCCAGAATTAACCATTCCAAAATTTTATGGTGATTACTTAAAATGGAATGAATTTTATAATTCATTTAAAGTATTAATTGATGACAATGACTCTTTAAGTGAAACTGAAAATTTTCAATATTTGCGTTCATTCCTTGGAGGAGCAGCTTTAAACGCAATTGAAGGTTTCGATATTTCAGACAACAATTACTATGAAGTGATTAAATTGTTAGAAAACAGATTTGGTAAGCGAGAAATAATCATCAACACGCATATGAATAAATTATTGAATTTGAGTCCAGTTTACAAATCGAGTGATGTATCGAAACTTAGAAAACTATACGATGCTATCGAAACACATGTACGCAGCTTAACCCTCCAAGCGGCTGAGACGTAAAATCCCGTCATCTGTAAGAGTTGTTCAAAGCGGCTGAGACATAATTTTCTGCTCCCTTTTTCTGCTTCGAAAGCGGCTGTCACATAAAATCCCGTTACTACTTACCCCCACTCGCCAAAACACCTGTGACACTTAGATTAATGGATTGCAAAGGAGGGGAGAGCGCACAATGGCCAAGACACACCTCCGATACTTTAATTGTAGCTTTCAATATGGCTTTCAACACCCCACAAAATTATTTACAGATGTGGTGACCATACCTTTTCTAACTAAAGAAGAGAGAGGCCGAATGCTTTCGGTATTTTTTCAGATAAGTAATCTTTTGAACCGAGTCCCTTCTAAGCATGGTTGGGCACGGGAAATAAGTTTGAATATTTCGTATTTTTCAAAGACCTCCAGGATACTTTTTCATTTATATTAACTTTAAATTTTTAATTAAAATAACAAATTTTGAGTAAATATTTTACTTCTTTCAAATGCTACTTGAAAAGGAAAAGGTGTTGCCTCGAATACAACAAAACAGTTGACATATAAAAAAAATATTTTATTAGAAGAGACCGATTTAACATATATGGGGTCTTGGGCACGCATGCTTACGGATGAAGAGGGGCTTTAAAGAAATGTAGTGCATATTATTATTTAAATTAATACAAATTTACATGTCATAAACCACTCCTGTATAAATATTAACTCTGTAATTATCCTATTATATAGTAACGCTGATACGTGACTCACTCGCTAACAAATCCGGTCCGGCCCCTTCCAAACAAAACTTTTACCGTCATTAATCCAAACAGATTAAAAAGTTACTGTGTAAAAATTTAATGAAATTCACACAGTTCGTGCGATCGGCTTGAAAATTTTCATAATTATGTAAAAAAATATATTAAAAAAAGATCTGCGCTATTTTAAAAATCTGAAAATCCACCCGTTCTCTCATCTTTAAGCAATTTTTTGCTATTTTCAGCTTCATTTTATTGCGCATTTAATCGCGTTAAGTTTCCAGTAAAATGAAAATCAAACGTCAATAACAGAGGACTAAATTACAAGACAGTCGGAACACGTACTCAACTTCCCTCACTATTTTTAGGAGAGTCCAATGTCACTTAGGTTAAATGTTTATCTTACATTTCATTGTTTACATCAATAATACTTACTATAAGGACGTTTTGGCAACCAACTATGTTTCCGGACTATTATTTTTCCCATTCCAATTTTAATGAACTAACGCATTATGTAGAAGCTGCCTGGTGTTATAAAATAAAGACAACTTCTACATAATGCGTTAGTTCATTAAAATTGGAATGATAAAAATAATATTCTTGAAACATAGTTAGAAGCCAAAACATCCTTATAGTATTTTTCATGTAAACAATGAAATGTAAGGTAAATATTTAAGCAAAGTGACACTGGGCCCTCCTAAAAATAGTGAGGAAAGTTGAGTATGTGTCCAGACTGTATTGCTGTAAACTAGTCCTCAGTTATTGATGTTTCATTTTGATTTTACTAGAAAAGTAACACGATTAAATGCGCGATCAAATTTATAAGTAAAGCTCTATTCCGTCCTAAAGATTAAAAAAAAATTAAAATAACTAGTTGAAAAGAACAGTGAAAGAAGATAAAGATAAAATAAATAGTGAAAGAACTAGTGAATAACAGTGAAAGAAGAAGTAAGATAAAATAAAATTAAATCCCAGTTGGATTCAGTGGTGATGATTCCCTGTCTGTGATCTGTGGGTCTCGGTCCCACCATGGCCCATTGCACAAGGGACTGAAAATGGTAGATGGCTGAAGAGTAAAAGTCGAGGGTTCTGGACTACCGCGCGACTGTCTCTCTAACGGTCTAGGGTTTCGGGCGGTTTCGTTAGATGTTTCGTGAAGACGCCGAAGAACACAAAAATCCTCCGACCAAGGCATTCCGACTTGGCAAATACCCTGAGTGCAGGCTTGCAATAAATGCACTACATTACACTCTATGATCTGTGTGGTTTCCCTGCTCACCTAGCATGGGTCTTTGAATAATCTGCCAGTTTAGCAGAGTGTTCAAAGATCCACGCTAAGAAATTACACATGTAAGAGAAGAGGAATCTTCTCAAAAACGTCTTTTCAATAATGAATGATGAGAGCAACCATCCTAAACCTGGTTTCAGACGATAAGAATTATTTAATCAAAATTTTAAATTTAAGAAGATCCATTTTTCTTACAAAATTTCTCGTATATTGCCTCCTGCCGTTGAAACTTTTCAGGATCCCCCACTGTCTTAGTTTTACCCTAACTACAACATCTTTCCAGAAAAACTAACTTCCCACATTGTACTGCAAGATTTTTTGTTGTTGTTTTGGTGTTATGTGGTGTGTGTGTGTCAGTTCATTTATGTAAATATGTGTACATGCTAGAAAAACTTTTCAACCTGTAAAGAATTAAAGAAATACACAGAAATAGAACAATTTGTATAAAGCCAAAATTTTCATCTTAGATTTCGAGGCATTTAAATTTATACCGGATCACATCGAAAGCGTCAGTTTGTCATCGATTTATTATTTTATTATTGCTGCTTTTAATTGAACAATACGAATTTTAATTTCTATTTTTATTCTATATTAGCTGATGTACCCGCTCATCACACGGGAATAGAGATTACTTTAACAATTGGTTAAACTAAGCTTCCAAATAGATGAAAAAAAAATAAATAAAATTTCCAATTAGCTAAATTTAAAAATAAAGATTAATTATAGTGTAATTGTTTAAAATATGAAGTTCAAATCGAAGTGCTGTTGCAAATCAAAGCCATGATATATAAACACATGGAGAGAGAGAGGTGGGGATTTTCGTTTGATTATTTTGAGAAATCGCAAAATTATTAAATGTTTAATTTGAATTTCAAGTAATTTACATATACATAACATGTTATAACTAGCTGCGTATCAGTTCTTCACGACGAAGAAAGTAATGATTTTTTTTTACACATGCATTTTAAATTATTCCAGCTATGTGGAAACTGAAAAAATGCAGAAAACTTTTACTCGAACCTAGCGTTATGGATATTAAAATATGCTGTCATAGCTAGCTCAATTGTCACACGATGACCCAAAAGCTATATTGGCAGTGTTAACGATCGGGTGACAACCCTTTCTTTTTTCAATACGCATAAATTAGAAAAATGTTTTAGTTAATTAAGTAATTTAATTTTTCCTATTCATCCTAAAATAAATTTTTAAGGAGTTGTAATAACCTGGTGTGCAGAAAGTGAAAGGATTCGTTTTCACATCTCGGCTGATCAAAAACCGCTATATTTACATGGCGCAAACGTGAACGATAAATCTGTGGGTCCGCAGCTCCTCTAGCTGTATATAGGCTGGTATACGGACGAGAGTTGCGGATCCGAAAATAACATCCTTTTGGGTGATGCCCTACACTAAAAAAAATTTTGTGGATTACTAACAAATCTCTTTGAAACAAAGATGCTATAACTTTTCTTAGTATTGCTGCTAAATAAAGTCATGTAAATCAATTGCCAAACAAGGCTTTATTTAGTAGTAATACTAAGAAAAGTTATGGCATCATACTAAAAAAATCTGGAGTGCCTCCACTTGACTTTCCGAAGACTTACGATTAGATCATTACCAAGCATTTAAATAAATTTTAATCGATGAATAATTCAAACATATATACCAAATTGAAACTCAATCCAATGCACCATTTAAACGCTAGCATATTTTCAAGACTTTCTCCCCATATACTATAATCTCAAAGAAATCTTTGTCGTAGCCCTGTAGAAAAACTTAAGTCCTATATACACCAAAATCAATACCGGTCTTGCGACGGTGGTATGTCCAATTTGAGCTCAATCGAATGATCTAGGAGCTATCGTGTTCACTCACTCACTCACTCACTCACTCACTCACTCACACTCACACACACACACACACACACACACACACACACACACACACACACACACACACACATACATACATACATACATACATACATACATACATACATCTTGTAAAAACAGCATAAATGAATTCAGAAGACCTCAAAACGTGTAAATACATCAAAGTTTCGAAGTCGAATTTTTTCATGATTACAATACTTTCCAAGTAATGGAATCATTGTTTCCTAGAGATTTCTTGGTAATCAACTGATTTTTTTTAAGAGTGTAAATTGTAGGGAAAAAAAGATTCTCGATGATCCCCAAGTCTGGCATAATAGCTATAAATCAGTCCCGTACTGCTAAGCTGTCAGTATTCGGCTATTAAAAAAAAAAAAAATCAAATTATTTAGCAGAAAGGCTTTATTTAAAATGCAGACTTTTTCTAAGAAGGAAAGCGTTCCAAATGAGTTAAAAGGTTAACTCTAACAAATTATATGTCATAATCTAAATAGGTTTGCAAATTTTTGCGATTTTAAATCGTTTGAAATAGCTTCTCGAAATTATTAAACTTCTACTTCTTTTAAGAATATTAAAACGAATAAATTGTTTTCACCTAAATAAAGCATTGATATAAGGATTAATATATATTAAGCATTTCAGTGGTCCAATTCCGAAGGATTTTTTTTTTTTTTTTTTTGGATTACATGTGGGAATGGCGCCAGTTGTACGTCATACATTTAAAATTGACAAAAATTTGTACTTTTGTTTTTTTAACCATTACCGTTGACAAATTAACAGCGCTTCGCTTTTGGTTACTCCCTCTAACTGCATAAAGATGCGCAAAATGATAGAGAGAAGACGTAGGCGACCTTAAAATTTTGAAAATCCACCCGTTTCCCCAAAAATACTAAAATTCAGAGCCTTATTATCGCATGGGAAAATCGGGACTTTGTAAAGGGCCCCCAATTTCAAATGTTCTGAAATAGTCTTCTTTTATATCAAAATTTTTCGAAAAATAAAAAAAAAATTCATGGATGGGGCCCCCAAAATTCATCAATGTCCGGGGCCCCTGTTGGACATAAGCAGGCCCTGCTTAAATTTAGCAATTTAAGTCGCTAAAATTATTAAATATAGATAACTTAAATTGAATTAAATTCATTTAATTCAATTTAAGTCAATGCGCCAGTGGGTCCTAATCTTGCGCACAAAACTTGGTATAAGCGCTGAGCATTCAAATAATACAATATATTCACATAAAAACGATCCAAAAGAATTACTTTCATTAAACTTCTGCCGCAAGAATTTATGAAACTTCAAATTTCAGTCAAAATCGAAAATTTTCAGATTTTGGTCTTATAAATCTAAAAGCACATTCAACTTGCGTCAACTATACATGCATTTTTTTATAAGTTCTAATACATGTCTTTCAAAGGACACCTCTTTTGCCTTAGCAACTTGAAGGTGCAAGCTATGGTTAAGCCTTAAAAATGACCAAAAAAAAAAAAAAAAAAAAAGAAAGAAAGAAAATGTGTGTTTTTGTGATCTTCAGTGACTTTGCGTCGATAACCTGCCACAGATTTCTCATATATTTCATTAAGGTCTATCGTCTAACATTATAGATGTGAAATAAATATCATGGCAAGTTGTCCCCCAAAGAGTTTTTGACTACAGCATTTTCTATGTCTGAGAAAAACGCCCACTTTTGTGTGCTGCACGGACTTTTCTACAGGCCTGTAGCTAAAGGGGTGCCAGGTGGGGCTGAGCCCCACTCCCCCTAGAAAATTTCACGTAAAAAAAGTTTTATGCAGATGCTTTGAAAAATTTTTGTATATAAGGTAAAGTTATCAAAGTTTTATATCAAAGTTTTATACATCAAAGTTTTATCTATACAAAGTTTTTCTTTGTAATACTCTGTCATTTTTGTTTTGTGTTCTCATCTTCCAAATATGATCCAAAGATGACAACTTTAAATCCATTCTGTTTAAGCCAAGGAACTTTTACTTCTTGGAAGCCGTTTGGACTTTTAAGAATTTATTTAATTATAAACTTATGCTATTATTTAATGAAGAGAAATATAGATAAAAATGTTATCATTCAAAAAAATATAGGATGCCACCCCACTTAAGTTAGGGTGCCCCCCCTGAAAAAAAGAGGGTGCCCCCCTGAATAGAAAATCTGGCTACGGGTCTGCTTTTTTAGTGGGCCATAAAAGATGAACAACTTCACTTTGAGACAAAATATTCTGGATTTCCTACATTAATAAGATTAATAACAACTGGGAATTTTTTGGTAAAAATCTCAGATGGCATGAATCCTAGGTGTGTTACTCAGATTCGTGCTCTTAATTTTTCTTGGAATTTTTTCGCATATGCAGAACATAAATAAAGGTCTTTAAAAACGTTTATTATCTAACAAAGATTAATATAGATATTTCATTTAACAAATTTACTAAACAAGTCCTTTAAATGAAACATCAAAGAATTTTTAATTTTTATTTTTCTCGTACGCTTGAGATAATTTAAATGAAAGCTTTATTACCCTACACTCAAGTACATTATACGCTCTCTCTCTCTCTTTTTTTTTTAACTGTCAAATTTTTTTTGCATTACAACTTCAAAAATGATCGAGTGAAAGCCAAATTTCCTATTTCTCTTTCCTAACTAACTGTATAAACTTTTATGAAAAAATGTACAGTTCAAAAAAAATATAAGAAATAATAATAATTATATGGAACACTTTGCACATTTTATGAAGGACAGCGTCTTATATAAGGTTCAGGTAAATGGGATATATCTGACATTGGACACTTTATTGAAACTATGTACATGGGGTCTTATCGCATGAGCAAATCGGGGCTGTGTCCAGGGCCTCATCTTGAAAGGGGCCCATTAGATATATTATTTTTCGTTCATTTCTATTAAAGCTTTATAAAGAAATTTTTCAGATAAAGAAGTATAGTAAAAAGATAATCACTAATTTTACTATTTTTAGAGCACAAGCGTCACTCTCACTACCTGCTCATTATGAGAGGGGACAAAAAACAAAATATCTCTTTTTCCAATCTTCATCAGACAAAAATCTGGCTCTGGGTGAGTGTACATGTAAGCCACCGAGAAAAGAACTTTGGTTTCCTACAACGTTGCGTAGATTCCCGAGTATTTAGGGGGGATAGAGGTGAGGGAGACCAGTTGGTCAGATTCACCGGACATGTGCTCCTACAATACAAAGTAATTTATCAGGCGGTAGGTAGGCTGTCACGTCGGCAGTTTGTTAATTACCTTGTTCACCACGCCTTCCATGCGGAAATGGGGGGAAGCAGGTTTTTCTTGTGCATTTTCGAGAGATACAGATCCCATACACTGGAACTTTTTTGAAGTTATCACTAGGCAAACTCCAGGCCGCTCGGAGGGTTAAATTCTTTAAATGTAAAACCGGAATCATACAGTAATATGTTTATACCAGTTCTATTTAAAATACTTCCATCAGATTTAACGCTTGAATTTAACAGACAAAACCCTAACTTTTCTACGATGTATAGTGTGGAAGCACTGTGAAAAATTCCTTCATACTGAAGTTTTATCTAGAGAAATGAACGCCTTACTTGTCCCCCCCTCTTCAGTCCAAACAGAAAATCACGGGCGACTGGCGTCTAAACAAAGTCATAATTTAAGTTCCGCGGTGCAGCTTTTGACACCTTCAAGTGGACACAATTCGCAAACCGCTGACGATAATCTCTGCGTGTTCTGTAAAAAATCAAAACATACTGGAATTTGCGAATCTCTCTCGATTCAGGAAAAACGAAATATTATATTTCGAGAAGGTAGATGTATGCTCTGCTTAAAGCGAAAACATAAAAAATATGACTGCAGATCAAAACAACAATCCTGTCCTCGTTGCAAAAAAAGACATAATTTAGAGATCTGTTTTGACTTAGAGAAAAAAGGCAGAGAGAAAAATAATAATGCAAGCTCGTGCGAAGAGGCGAGTAAGGGGAATGCAGTTGCTGAGAGTTCAAGCGGGAATGAAAATACGCAAATCTTTACGGGTGTTTCACACACTAGTTCGGCATCTATTTTGCTGTAAGTGTTGTGCTGTAAGTGTCTATAGTGTTGTAATTAAGGGAAAACGTCGTTCAATGCAGGGAAGAATTTTACTCGATTGCGGCTCAATGAGATCCTTTGTAAACAAAGAAATTTCGCGCAAATTAAATCTTCCAGTAATTAGAAAAGAGACTTTATCAGTCTACAGTTTCGGCAATGAACAGCCCATTCAAAACACGTTTGATGTTGTAAAGGTAAAATGAGATAATAGGCGAGATAATGAATCTAATATCGAAATTGAAGCCCTCATAACAGACCGTGTAACGGGTACGGAAATTCCACCCGCTGACTTGAAATCGGAAATTATACTCTCGAAATTAAAAAACTTAAAACTGGCCGATTCCTTTCAATCTGAAGGGCGTATTGACCTCATGATTGGCAGTGATTATTATTACAACATAGTTAGTGGAAATTTGAAAAGAATAAACGAAAATCTCATAGCGACAGAAACAATGTTTGGCTGGTGTATACAGGGAAAAACTGATAACACTCCAGGATCCACGATTGCGTTAAATGTAATGGTTGAAGAAAAAATTATTTCGGACCAGATACAAAAATTTTGGACTCTTGAAGGGTTGGGGATCCATCCAGAAAACAAAATCGTTGATTCTTCGGACAATAATGTTTTACACAAATTTGAATCGGAAATTAAATATGAAAACCATCGATATAAGGTTAAATTACCCTGGAAACTAAACACAACGCATCTTTTAGAAAGTAACAAAGATCAATTTAAAAGCAAAGGGACGAATAGTTAAAATCATTTAAAAACAGGTAAAAACACATTAAAATCCGTATGCAGCACTATCGGTGGCAGCCACCACCTTCTTCAGCACAGGTCTTGGTTCTAAATGGCCAGCTCTCTTCCTCAGCAGGGCGTTCCACCCAGGATCGATCTGTGCATGCGTCATATCATTCACAGTGCCATCTGTGGTTATAATCTGTAGGGCCTCCATATTTAGGGCATAATGACTGTTTTTGTAATTGGCGAGTTTTTGGCTATTGTTAAAGTTTATTTCTATGGGGTGTTCCTGTGCTATTTTTGCGAGGGCAGTAGTGGTTTTATTGAATTTAATGTCAGTTTGATGTTCCTTTTTTCGGTCTTTGATTTTTCATTTTGTCATGCCAATATAGCAGCATTGTTTATTGGTACTATTGTCTGTAAAGCTTAGTTTATAGATACCGTCGGTTTCATCAGGATTGATATTATCTTTATCACTGCGAATACGTTTGAAAATATTTTTATTGGGTTTTATGGGGATTTTGATATTTTTCTTTGCGGCTTCATTTGTGATTTTTAGGGCGGCTCCCCTGCAGTAGGGAATGGCATTGGTAAATTTTAGTTTCGGATTTTGATAGTTATTAATTTGTTCCAGTTTTTTGATTCTCTTTTTAAAAAGGTTTTTTACTATTGAATTTGGGTACCCTGCGTTTTTACATTGTGTTTTGATAAACTGGAGTTCTTCATTGAGGAGTGTTTCGTTTGAGCATATTGTAATTGCGCGATTGACATAGGATCGTATGGCGGCTATTTTAAATTTGTATGGAGTTTTTGAATTAAAATTTACTATTTCGTTATTATTGGTGGCTTTTTTAAAAACTGTAGTATTAATATTATTCATCATATCTCGATTGATTTTGACATCTAGGTAGTTAATGGTGGCATTTTCTTCTATTTCTATGGTGAATTGTATGTTATTGTCTATTGAGTTGATTTCTTTGAGGATATTATCAGTTTCATTTTTGTTAACTATTGCAAAGATATCGTCTACGTAGCGAAACCAAGTTTTTATGTGGTTGGATAATTTATCAAATATGGCCCTCTCCACTAGCCGTATTTTCCAGTCTGCTATGACACCTGATATTGGAGACGCCATAGGCACGCCTTTCTTTTGTTTGTAGAAATTATGATTAAACTGGAAATATGAGTTGTGAAGGACAAGATTAAGTGCGCTATTTAATGTAGTAGAAGTGGAGCTATTATTAATGTTGGAGGTGATTTGTTTATTGATTATTGCACTCATTTCTTGGATATCTATGGAGGGGTAGAGGTTAGTAACGTCAAAACTGACGAAGCATTCCTGGGAGTTTATTGTAATATCTTTAATGCGTTGAATAAAGTCTTCAGTTGAGGCTAAGATATTGTTACTTTGGGGCATGAGATCTTGTAAGATGGGTTTTAGATATTTTTCTAGGTCATAAGTTGGTCCTTCACATTTACTGACTATTGGTCTTAAAGAGGGAGGGGTTTTATGGTCCTTGTATTTAGCAAAAATTCTTGGGGCTATGGGGGCAAAATTTGTTAAAGTGAGTTGTCTGTTAGCTGGCCAGGATCCATTTTTGATTAATTCTTTGACTTTATTGAAAATTTTTCCTGTTGGGTCTTTTGGTAATTTTTCTATTTGTAGTTTATTAATGGTTTCTTCCATCTGGGTGTGATAATCATTTTTATTCATTATTACTATTTTGCCTGTTTTATCTGAGCTTAAGCAAGTTATATTATTGTTTTTCTTTAAGTCGTTTATGCATCGGCGATCGGCGTCGTCGCTTGAGGGGGAGTTAAGTTTGTTGATAAGTTCTTGCTGGGCTATAATTCTTAAGTAGTTTTTGTCTGGAGGGGGGAGGTCGGCTATTGCGGTTTCAATGCTGGCTATTGAATCAAAAATGTTTATATTATCATCCAGGATATATTTAGGTCCTAAGTTTAGGACGTCGTGTTGTTGTTGAGTTAGATGGTAGTCAGAGATATTTATATATTGATTTTCTATTTTTACGTTATGTTTGTTTTGAAGCCAGAATTTTAATTTTTGATAGTGGTTACGTTCGTAAGTCTTGTGGAGAGGGCCATATTTGATAAATTATCCAACCACATAAAAACTTGGTTTCGCTACTTTTCCCTCCCCTGCAGGTAAGCTTTTTAATATTTTTTCTTGAGAGTATTTTCGTCCAGCTGCTTATAATGACACCGATACCCACTTATGTCTCTTCAGATATATACAAGAATCTCCGGAAAACTATGAAATCGAAAGCCCGCGAATGAGAACATATTAAATTTCTAGAAGACTGCCTTTATTTTAACACAACGCCTAAATTTCTTCAATCCCATAACCGTTTCATTTCCAAAAATTTTCACAACGAACTTTTCCGCTTTGAACGTCATCTGTTAAGAAAATGTATCCGCCAAAAATACGCCCGCATTTCAAAACTTACAAAAACCGAAACCTTACAATCTCATTACGATACACCTACCTTTACCTCTGCAATATCTAAAATACAATCTTTCGCCAATCAAATACACAAGACTTACGAACGTAACCACTATCGAAAATTAAAATTCTGGCTTCAAAACAAACATAACATAAAAACCGTACCCGTAAAAATAGAAAATCAATATATAAATATCTCTGACTACCATCTAACTCAACACGACGTCCTAAACTTAGGACCTAAATATATCCTGGATGATAATATAAACATTTTTGATTCAATAGCCAGCATTGAAACCGCAATAGCCGACCTCCCCCCTCCAGACAAAAACTACTTAAGAATTATAGCCCAGCAAGAACTTATCAACAAACTTAACTCCCCCTCCCGCGACGACGCCGATCGCCGATGCATAAACGACTTAAAGAAAAACAATAATATAACTTGCTTAAGCTCAGATAAAACAGGCAAAATAGTAATAATGAATAAAAATGATTATCTCACCCAGATGGAAGGAACCATTAATAAACTACAAATAGAAAAATTACCAAAAGACCCAACAGGAAAAATTTTCAATAAAGTCAAAGAATTAATCAAAAATGGATCCTGCCCTAGTAGCAATAACCCATCGGTCGATGAGAGGCGGGTGAGTTAAATCCGAGGAGAAGGAGCAATGGCCTATCACGGCTTTTCATCCAAAAAAGGGGAAATTTCATCGGCAACTGGTACAAAATGTCCGCTCGGGGGACAATAAAGCCGATCATCGTTTCCCGACGACTCCGATGAAATAATGAAAAGAAACCGATAAACTGTTTAAAATATATTTGTTAATAAAAAATAAACGGCTGGCAGCAAAATTTTCAAAAAATGTCCATTCTGTTTATTATGTTTTCGTTTTTTGTATGCTAAATTTCCGTTTTTCTGAAAAAAAAAAAAAAAAAAAATCTTCCATCTTCCTCCCCCGGGCCTGAACCTTGAGCGTTCTGATCACGAGATAAGCGCGCTACCCCTAGACCATCGAATCTTATCATGTGTAAGGCAAAGTGTGAAGTACCGGTTATTTTAGTCTCGGATTGGGACTTTGGGTGAAATTTTGACAAAGTGTTGTTCAGCTATTATTAATAATAGTCAAATTATTCGATTGGTAAGAAATTAATTTCACTTTTTACCAATGTATGTAAGTAAGAAAAACATTCATAATTAATAATTAAAAAACAATATTGCCAATTGTATAGGAATTTTAGTGTGATTTTAACTTTCATATTTCTTGGATAACTTTTAAAAATTAACTGATTTCTCTTCTTGCTGTTTACATTAAAGAGGTTTCAAAAGAGTTGCTCACTGTAATGAAGTTTCCGTTTTTCTTATAATGCAGCTGACGCTCAAATAGATTTTCTTTTCTTTTTTTTTAAACACATTTTTTAAAAATTATTTAAATATTACAAACGATTTTTATATAATAAATACTTACATTTTTTTGTAAATATTTTTTTCAAATTTAAATTTTGTGGGAGGGGGCAAGGGGGGGATACCACCCCCCTGCCCCCTCCCAATCCCAATACAAGAAATTTGAAGTAAATTATGTGATTAATTCAAGAATTATTCAAAATTTCCCTTAGATTATGCAAAGGCACATCTAAATTACGCAAATATTTATAGGAATTTGGGTAAAGTGTAAACCACTGGGGACACCTGCAAGGCCCGTTGACTATAGAGCTGCAGTTTCGGATAAGATATTGTTTTTCGGTTTCCCATCGGCAAAACTGCTCGTCTAGATCACTTCTATCCATGAATAAAAATTCATCTATTGCAGATAAACAAAAGTGCACTTGCCGATGACTGAAGTTGACGAGTCGATGAGTTAACGATGACTCGATGAACGACCGAGCAGAAAACAAGCAGTCATTGCTACTAGGGTGGCCAGCTAACAGACAACCCACTTTAACAAATTTTGCCCCCATAGCCCCAAGAATTTTTGCTAAATACAAGGACCATAAAACCCCTCCCTCTTTAAGACCAATAGTCAGTAAATGTGAAGGACCAACTTATGACCTAGAAAAATATCTAAAACCCATCTTACAAGATCTCATGCCCCAAAGTAACAATATCTTAGCCTCAACTGAAGACTTTATTCAACGCATTAAAGATATTACAATAAACTTCCAGGAATGCTTCGTCAGTTTTGACGTTACTAACCTCTACCCCTCCATAGATATCCAAGAAATGAGTGCAATAATCAATAAACAAATCACCTCCAACATTAATAATAGCTCCACTTCTACTACATTAAATAGCGCACTTAATCTTGTCCTTCACAACTCATATTTCCAGTTTAATCATAATTTCTACAAACAAAAGAAAGGCGTGCCTATGGGGGTCTCCGATATCAGGTGTCATAGCAGACTGGAAAATACGGCTAGTGGAGAGGGCCATATTTGATAAATTATCCAACCACATAAAAACTTGGTTTCGCTACGTAGACGATATCTTTGCAATAGTTAACAAAAATGAAACTGATAATATCCTCAAAGAAATCAACTCAATAGACAATAACATACAATTCACCATAGAGCTAGAAGAAAATGCCACCATTAACTACCTAGATGTCAAAATCAATATATAAATCGAGATATGATGAATAATATTAATACTACAGTTTTTAGAAAAGCCACCAATAATAACGAAATAGTAAATTTTAATTCAAAAACTCCATACAAATTTAAAATAGCCGCCATACGATCCTATGTCAATCGCGCAATTACAATATGCTCAAACGAAACACTCCTCAATGAAGAACTCCAGTTTATCAAAACACAATGTAAAAACGCAGGGTACCCAAATTCAATAGTAAAAAACCTTTTTAAAAAGAGAATCAAAAAACTGGAACAAATTAATAACTATCAAAATCCGAAACTAAAATTTACCAATGCCATTCCCTACTGCAGGGGAGCCGCCCTAAAAATCACAAATGAAGCCGCAAAGAATAAATATCAAAATCCCCATAAAACCCAATAAAAATATTTTCAAACGTATTCGCAGTGATAAAGATAATATCAATCCTGATGAAACCGACGGTATCTATAAACTAAGCTT
>JAWZYV010018963.1:0-26887 GCA_038373885.1 Cheiracanthium punctorium
TTACTTTTTGAAAATTTTATACATCGGGGAAAATATTAATACTATTTCTGATAGTAAACAATTTGATTAATATCTAATTCTTATTCTGAGATATAATGTATTTAGATGGCCCCACTAGTTTAATTCATAAACGCTCCCACCAAAATAATATATTCAGGCAATTGAAGGATATCATTTTATAAATATAAGCAACGCAAGGGGCATAATCCAAGGGGGGGGGCGGTTAGGGGGTCCATACACGTACACATATATAGGAGTTGGTAGTAATCGTAACCCCGCCCCCCCCATGAAAAATTTCTATTTCTGGCTACGCCCCTGAAGCAAACGCAATTTCATTTAATTTATGTTACATTGTTACTCAGAATTATCACTTTTCATACACTATTATGAAAACTCCCTAGATAGCACAACAGTTTCAGTCCACAGTCCCCTGTGACTGAAATGCGACCTACCACAATAGAGTTTACAAACAGTCCGCCGCGACTCCGCAGCAAAGTCCCCGCCAGAGTCCCTATGTGTCCCCTCTCGCCTGTGTATTCACACTTGCAACCCTTCAGGAGAAGTCCACTTTGGGCAGTTTGTGCGACAGCGAAAAAATTCGGGGAAAAAAGGAGTTACCGAAATATGCACTATATGGCAGCACCGAAAACATTCAGGCGAGAAAAAAGCTCAGGTCCCAGTATCGAACCCTCCGAGTCCAATGGTAGCAATCTTAACCTCTACGCTGTGATTTTATTAAACCTTGCCCAAGATTCTATTAAAAGTGAACTGATTGCTGCTAAAAAGCAAAAGCTAGTTCAGAGATGGCTTCTTTTGGAAATTTAAAATTTTTCTGGAGTATTTTATAATGGAGGGAAAATACCATAAATAATTACATATAAATTAAAAATCTTGGAAATATTTCTTTTTTCCACATAAATTATTTTCAGAGATAATGAGCTGTTTTATTTAACGTATTCATCCGAAAAAACTAATGATTTATTGAAATTTTTTTATTCGATTATGAGAAAGAAATTTTGCAATGTGCCACATGTTTAACGGGGTTTAGGATATATATTAAGGTATGACGGGTATAAGATTTATATTTTTTCTAGTATTTTTGCTTATAAATGGATTTCATATAAATAATAAATAACGATTAATTGGAAAAACACATGCATTTAGAATAAAATGAATTAAGTATTTTTGACTTAACGTTAGACCTCATAGTTTTAACCTCAAATTTTTTCCTAGCGGAACTATTCAAACATACGCAGGGACGTATTTAAAAGGGGTGGGGGGGGTTGGGGGAGGGATCCCTGTGCCCCGATCCGAAAAACCCCCCTTAAATACAAGCAATTATTAAAAAACAGCAAATTTTGAGACATTTGTAATTTACTCCTAGTAACAAATAAGGTGTATTAAAATACCGGGATTAGTCCTCCCCCCTCCCATCCGAAATTTAAACCTAGGCATATACGCTATCGAAGCATATTATGGTCCATGGGGATAAGAAAGAAATTGTTAATTTTAACTCTACCTATTACTTAGCTTTTCTCCATTGTCGCACACAGACAACCCTCATCAACTCTAATATTTTTAAGAATAATAATTTTTACCATAAATAATTGTGTCCTTGTAAACGAAATCTCTCTATTCTTAAAAAAAGTAAAGGCCGCTGGCGCTGTCAAAGGCTTGTTGTACCTATCTCCTCCGAAAAACCGTAGGGATTTGAGTTTCGACTAAGGTGCCCACAGATTTCGAAAAAAATTCCGAGGAGACCTGCTAGAGCTCATGTTAAAATTTCCGAAAATCGAATTAGTTTCGAGAGGGATATTAATGAAATAAAAACCTGAAAGAAATAAACCGAATGGTTGCCAGAATTGGCATAAAAGCATTCATTCCTTGCAACAAAGCGTTTCCAAGTATCTAGAATCGCGTGAAATTTACAAACATGAGTTAGAATTACGCCCATTTTACGCCAAAATAAAATGTTCGTCCGTGCTCTAATTTCCCGTAAATATGCATCGATTTCTACGAAATTTATATATTTTACTCTTATCTACTGTAACCATGTACCCTATTGAAAATGGTATTTGTAGCATTTATAGTTTTTTTCTACAGGAGCACTCAAAATATTCCCAATACATTGCGTTCTATGGAAGTTATTCTTTAAAGCGTATCATCCTACTATATAGTTACGCTGATCCCTGACTCACGATAAAACTCATTTCCACCATTACTGCAAAAAGATTACGAAATTAAGCACTGAAAAGCCTAATAATATCTACACTATTTGTACGATCCGCTTGAAATTTTCCATAAATATGTATAGAAATATAGAAAATAGTATATGCGCTATTTTAAAAAATCTGAAAATCCCACCCGTTCCCTCATTTTTAAGCGATTTTTCGCTCTTTTCAGATCCATTTTATTTCCGAGAGTAAAAAAAGTTAATCATTTGCGTGACAAAAGTAGCTGTTGCAACGTGAGTATGACATCATATTGATGTCACAATTATCCGGATTTTTCCTGATTTATGAGTTTAATTTTTTTTTCATAAATAAATTATTTCTTCGGGATTGCGAAGGTATATTATAGTAATGGACACTCCTCCATAGCTGCTTGCTTAGGTCTTTGGTACCCAAGCTAAGTTTCAATAATGTAAACATTGGAAATTTGGTAAAGTGCAGCGATCCCTAACGGTAAAGGAATTAAAACATTTTCCGCCCTGACTGTTAACCAGTTTTATGTTTTTAATTTTGCAACCTAGCATGTGAACGAGATTATAAACACCAACACTCAATTTTAATATTTTGTTTCACATTTGCTAACGTGGCTGCCTTAGCAACAAATGAATTAAAAAAAAAAGGGGGGGGGAGGTTCTATCTTGAGATTATTAAAATACATGGAGTTTATATTTGTCAACGAAAAGTTTTCGTCTGCTACGGTGAATATTAACATTAGAAAATAACTTTGAATTGATTACTGAGTTTTTTGTGTAAAATGAAATTTAATTTTTAATATGAGTTTAACGGTAACTTGAAACTGTGTTAAAATTTATCGATGCATGAAATAAACGTATATACTTCATGATGGCCATTATAAATTAACACTTTTTAACGCTTTCTAACAAGGTTGAAAAGTGTTTATGATTTCAGTTTGTCTGTCTGTCCGTCCGTCCGTACTCTAGCTGTCGTAAATATATATCGAATTCTATGACATTTATGCATGTTATTGTTATTTCTCACTATTCTAAAAAAAAGTAAAGGCCGCTGGCGCTGTCAAAGCTTGTTGGCCTATCTCCATCCTAAACCGTGGGGATTTGAGTTTCGACTAAGGTGCCCACAGATTCGAAAAATTCCGAGGAACCTGCTAAGCTGGAATTAAATTTCGAAAATCGAATTATTTTAGAAGATATTAATAAAAAACTGAAAAAATAAACATAATGGTTGCCAGATTTGGCATAAAATCATTCATTCCTTTGCAACAAAGCGTTTCCAAGTATGTACTATCACATGAAATTGTCGAACATGAAGTAGAAATACACCCATTTTACGCGAAAATTAAAACTATATGAAATAAGTAACTCAAAATGTGTTACACAAAGTTGACAATTTTCAAATAGTAAGTTCGCTTAGAGAACAGGAGTTTAGAATGAGCGATTATTCGTTTTTCCAAAACAGAATAACTAATATCTTGAAAATGAAAAATAATTAAAATGCAGATTATTTTAAAGCCGGTTCGGTCCAGCTGGATTATTTTCTACCTGTAGAAATATTTGGCGGCGTTAACTATGCCATTATAGCAGTTATAGTACACTTTGGATATTTGCTACCGCGACGAGATGGTATAATTCGTGGTGCTAAGTACGCCAATCTGCAAACGATTATGTAATAGAAAATATGGATAACGGTTTCCGGTAACCTTACATGAACAGTAATTATAGGTTGTGAGCATGTGTCAATCGCCAAATAATGAAAAGTCGCTATTGGTGGCAAGCTATCCTATCTGTTCCGTAGCTTTTATTAACTTTACATGTACACAAGTCGCCAAATAATGAAAAATCGCCATGGGTGACAAATTCGCAAGATGTCCACACTGTATTAAAAATCTGTAATTTTACAACAAAATGTGCTGTATCTAATTTACAACACGTGCAGCAAAATCAAATTCAAGCACTCGCGCTTGGTTTTTTAAACTTAGGGTGGCACTTCTGGTGGTCACATGACATTCATAGCGAATCAGAATATCGTGCCATTATCAGTGAGCTAAGCTAGGACTCCAGGCAAGAATATGTGAGTTGAGTGACGGTTTGGTTGTCATGCCCATGTTTTTGTAATCTGGTATATGTAAACCGACGTCTTGTTTAACCGACTCTTGTTATACTTCAACGGCTGTTAAAGATTTCAATAAAATTGATTATGGGAGGGCGGTTGTGTTCAGACGTTAATTGTTGAAGTCGTTCCAGATTTGAAAAGCAAATGCGTAAATTTCCAAGAGATATTGAACGAAGAAAACAGTGTGGATAGTGAATTGCCGATGTGTTACAATGGAATCCGGTTACGGAAGTTGGACTTTGCAGTGTAAGTAATTCTATCATAATATTTATTTGGTTGAAATTATGATATGTAGTAAAAAGTTTAGGTTCCAGATAATCGTATAATGTTTGTAATTTAGTCTTCCAAAGCTTCTAATAACGTATAAAGTATGTGTTTATTGTACGATGTTTGGATATTGGCGGTGTTCTAAACGGTGCCAAACCGAGTTCCGGTGTGCATTTGTTTAGTAAACAAGACTGCTGAACTGAAAAATTTCTGCAAGGTTATTACGCGTTAATGATAGTAAACTATTAAATTGTATTAATTAAATAATAATATAACTTATATACTGCTTTTATTTTTATTTAAAAAAATCTTTTTAAAGTGCTGTTTCTTCATTTTATAAAACCAAGTTCGTATACATATACATATTTATAAATATTATTTCTTCGTTTCAATGAGCTAATGGAACATCGATTCGAATATAATTATTTTGAAACATTAACGTCTTGTAGACAAGAGTTTATTGTATTAAAAACTTTTCATCTTAAAGAATACGTAAATAAATATAAAAATTATAGTTATAAAATTTCTGTAGTCTCTTTTACTTGCTTCATTATTCTATTAATATATTTTAATGCCAATATTGGTAAAATGTATTTCCAGAAAAAATATTGTTTTAAATTCTGCAGTTAAGTTTGTCTAACTCAAAAAAAAGTTTAAATTTAATTTCGTTTTTAAATTGATTCTGACCGCCACATTAAAATTTTCGAAGGTATTGAAAATTTTAATGTGCGGTCAGCGAAGGTTTTGAAATTTGTAATCTGCTGGTCCATATTTGTAAAATTCTGAGAAAACATTGCTCTATACAATATACTACTATTAAGTTATATTTTATATAAAATGGATTTTAAATGTCAAAATATCAGGAGTATTCACTGTTATTTTAATATTTTAGTATGAAGTATCAGGTTTTTGAAAGCATTCTTTTGATTTAATTCATTTTTAATTTTTTTTATTTATAATACTACTTAAGTTTTAATCCCATTAAACAATATTGGTAAAATGTAGTTCCAGAAAAATAGTACTGTTTTAAATTCTACATTAGTTTATGTCCAACTCGAGCTTAATTTATCTTGTTTTATCACATTTTTAAATTGTTTTTCAAAACTGAAGTATATTTATTTATTTTTCAATAATTAAAGTTCCCCCTATACTTTAGCAAAAAAAAAAAAAAACAAAAAAAAAAGTTGAAGTAATTGCTATGCGTATTTATATATAAACTATATATATTGGTTGTACTGTTCTCCCTAAGTAATTTTTAAATTCCAAAATATTAAGTGCTCATTGTAATTACATTAAACTAATTCAGAACTGAGAACCAGTCTTTGGAATCATTCTTCTTTCATAGTAATACATTTATGAATTATTTATAAAGAATATTTTTAAAAATGTTGTTTATTTGGAGACTTTTAAGAAAAAAATATTTTTTATTAAAACATGTACATATTAAATAAATCGCATAGTTTATGTCCAACTCCAAAAATAGTTTAAATTTATCTTGTTTTATCTCATTTTTAAATTGCTTTTCAAATTATTTATTTTCAATATTATTTATTTTCAATAATTATTATTCATGCGTTATTTTTAAATTGCAAAATATTAAGTGTTTATTTTATTACATTAAACTATTTCAGAACTAAGAAACATTCTTTGGAATAATCCTTCTTTCATAGTATTACATTTATGAATTATTTATACAGAATCAATGGCGCAACCAGGATTTTACTTTGGTAGCGGGGGGGAGGGGGAGGGCTACAAATACTGATGAACTCGGTGATCTCGATTGTAGTTACAACTCTTTTATCACGTCAAAATATTCAGTATCACTTGCCCATGGAACCCAATCCCACTACCAAATTAACTCGTTATAGAGTCATAAAAAATTATCTGATCTATTCAGTGACATTAACCGAGTTTAAATGTATTTCATACACTAACTGTAAGTATTTATATAAAAATCAATTTTTTCCCTAAAAGATATTTTAGAAATAATTCGAAGACGATTTTTTAAAAATAAAATATTTTAACTCATTAATGACAACTTTTAATTTTTAAAGTTTTTTGACATCTAACTCTCCAACTTTAGGGGGGGAAGGGGATTCTGCCCCCATAGCCCCCCTCCGTGGGTGCGTCCATGTACAATTTTTTTTCTTTTTAAATGTTTATAGGGACTTTTAAGAAAGAAATATTATATTTCGTTAAAATATGTATTTAAATGTAATTAAAGTAAATACGATATAGGTAAGTAATTTTTTTAAATAAAATTATGCAAAAACAGACATGACATATCAGTCAACATGAATAATCTTGAAACTGAATTGTTTGATTTGTACAGATTTATATGAATATATTTATAATATTGAATTTTAACATTACAACCTTTATTTTAAAGATGTTGAAAATTTCTGATTAATTTAAAAGAGGATATTAATCAAACCATGGAAAAAACACTACATTTAATTTAATATTAGCACAATTCTCAATCGGCGGCTTCTACAGAACTAAAATGGAGTTATTTAAGTTGGAATAGTCAAATGAACAGTCAAATCCATTTTTGACACGATAAAGATCCAATAGAAATGTGGGTAAAATTGACAGAGACTGTTTCAGCCCCATGTAAACAAGGTGGCAGTCGCTGGAAGTTGGTGGTCGCCAAGCCTCCCCCCCCCCCCCAATATTTAGATTCTATTTGCACCCCTGTGCTAATATATGTATATAAATATAAACCTGTAATTAAAAAATAATGATTCATGTTATAACAAGTTATTACTCGTATGTGAATATACAAAAATATTTTATATTGTTACTTTTTATGTCAAATAATAAATAACTGTGTGTGTGTGAGAGAGAGTGTGTAATATTTCTATATAATGCAATGGATTGTTGAAACTATACAAAAACTTATAATTTCATAAAAATTACATTCATAGGTACTTCAACTTATGCGGCCTCCTTTATTACTGCTCAATTTACATATGACCTCTAGGTGTGTAGTCTAGAATGTGTCGGTGTAGTCTAGAATGTGTCGGGATATTCAAGAGATGAGCGACTTCAGTTCGTAACCTCCTAAAGGAAGCACTGAGAGCCAGGAAGCAGTATTGCTTAAGGAGCCGAACCAATTGCCTCTGGAACTCATCAACTGCTTCAAATTCAGGTATGAAATTTCGCTGTGAGGCTTGCATATTTAAAGAAGAGACCATATTTATTATTAACCCCCCCCCTTTTTTTTTAACCTTAAGAATCTGATGAGTGTTAATGCATGGTAATGCATGTATATTTCATATGTTGAATTTTTTAATAATTTATTTATTGTTTTACATCAAATTAAATTTCATTAAAATCTTTTTAAAAGAGGATTTTGATTACAGTGGTAGTATATTGTGGTTTAACAAATACTTCAATACACATAGATGCTGGGACAAGATACAGAAATCAAATTAACATTACAGATTTCTTTAAGCAATTAATGTTAAAAGAAAAATTTTCTAGTTTAAGCTATGCAATCTTGAAAATGTAACTAAATTGTATGTTTTTGTAACTGATGTGATTGTTTTTCTTTTGGAAAGGGTTTTCGAATTGATTGTGTTCTTTTATTGCCGTGCAAGCATTCCTCAGTGATTAACATAATAGATAATCGGGAGTTTCTCTGTATAATAATGTCATTGTATAATAATAAGACACTAACAGTTTTTCTTTCAGAAATAAAATTTTAAGAACATGCTTATTATCTATAAACAAAAACACTTTATATTTAATATACTTCCTTTTCAATAATTAAAGATTTTTAATTGAAATAATTGAAACTTAAAATGTTCTTCAGTAAAGAATAATATTCACATTGATTGATTTAAATAATTACTGTGTCAGAAAAATACATTTTAAATGTTTTAGAAGTGACATCAAGTTTAAAAAAGAAAGAAAAAAAGGGAAGGAAATAAATTTTATATATGTATGTATATGCATACAAGGTAAATGATTGACGTATGATTTAAAAATGTCACTGCAAAGAAAGAAAAGGGGAAGCAGCTTTGACCACCACTGTTGTCAATCTAGAGTGTGGAAAATAAGTTATGGAATACTGGGTTGGGTGAGCAATGCGTGTGTGCCTTAAAAGCGAACTAAAGGAAAGGCAGTCTTGTGCTTTCAGTGTTATAAATATAATTTGTGACTGTACCTAAAACAAAGAATATTTTAAAGTAACCTCCCAAAGACTTTTCAAGCATTAAAAGAAAGGATTCAGCATGCTGTGTCCACAATAACGCTAAAAATACTGTGCACTTTATAGGCAGCTTTGCAATGAGTCTGCAAGAATGTGTGTGGGAAAATAGAGGACTTTTTGGAAATTATTTTCCAAAAATGAACGATTCTGCACCTACACAATATCTCCATTCATGTAGATTACGCTGCTTCATCACTAAATTTTACAAAAGATGATTTTTAGAATGTTATTAGTTTTAAAAAATTATTTCATCCCATTGGCTCACCTTGTATATACAGTGGAACATCAAAAATCCACCAAATATTACAGATGTATTTTCGCAGTTTAATGCCTTTATGTTGAGGAATCTCAAAATCGCACATATTTTATGCATTCTTTTAAAAAAGAAACCAGCACAACACCTGATTTTTGCATGACGTTATATATTGTTATTTTGTATTTAATAATGATAAAATTTTCATAGTTTAACATTTTTAAATATTTTATTTGGATAAAGATTTACAAAAGTATCGATAAGTGTTTATATTAATAAATTTCAGCTAACCCATTTATGCTTAGTGTCCCTTTTTTGGGACGGCATTTTCGCTATCAGTCAAAAACATTATTAATTTTCCCTAGCCTTTATTCACGAGTCTTGAACTTCAATTTCACAAAATATTTTAACATGACCTAGTAGGATGTTGACATTTCAATTATTATGCATAATGATTTTAAAAGAAATCATCCCTTGTTCAAGAAGTATACATCAGAAATTTATCTATTATTGCTGGTATTAGCAAAAATCGAAGAAAGTCGTTAAAATATCAGGGCACAAATGGGTTAATGAAATCAGTTGAAATATTGAAATAGTAGCCAAAAAAGAAAAGAATGGCACATTTTTGGGGATTTATTTATTTGCTGATCTGATGACGTGTTTTTGTTCTATCCTAGGCATCTGAAAAATATTTCTTTATTAATGAAAGTTTGATCAAAGAGAAGACTGAATAAGTTATGTTGTATGTGGCGTAAAATAGAGATGAAATATAAAAACCTATGTAGCTTTATATACTGTATATGGAAAGTCAATAAAATTTCTAATGTTTTAAATTTCATTTGTTATTTTATGCTTTTTTTCAGTTTATTTAAAAGCTAACATTTTATTAAATCAAAAATAATTAAGAACTTTGTAAAATAATACACATAAAAGGGTATTTATCCAGGACAATCCCTTTGGTTGGTACAAAAATGTGCACTTTTCTACAGCATCAAGAAAGTCAACCCCAGTCAGAAAGAATAGCCTTTTACTTGTGCAGATGTCTGACTTTTTGTAACTGAAAAAGAGTGGACTTTTTTTGTATTACTCAAAATGATAGACCTCAGTTTGTATCTTTTATGAGTCATTTTACAAAGTTTTTAATTACTTTTACCTTTTCACCACCAGATTTTTGTTGAGTACTTTTGTTATTTTATTAAATTACTTTAGTTGTGATTGTTTTGAATATATTAATCTATATTTAATTAAAAAAATCTTATCGTAGGCAATTTTAATAAATATGACTTTTAATTTGAAACTACCAAAATTATTCTAGATAAATAATTTCAATGCAATTTTAAATTAACTACTAATTCATATAATGATAAGTTTTATTCATCTATTAAACTATAAATTAAAAGCATTATACTGACTTTTTCAAAGAACAGCATGAAATTTTGTTCTGCCATATCTTTATATCTTTACTTTAGAACTTAACTGCCTGCATTTGTTCCAAGAAAGTAAAATAAAAAATAAATAGCACATTAAATCATTGTATATTACCATTATGCTTAATTTAGCTTTTCAACAAGTATTCTTTAAATATCTGGATTTGTGGAAGAACATATTAATAAGAGAAAGTATGTATAAATGTAGCTGAGTGACATAGTAAAAAAACAAAACACTGAAGCAACTTAACTCTAGAAATACAACGGGCCTGCCTTTTACGGGTATGTATAAAACAACTCCATACAAACAAATTTTTGAAAAAAACTGTTTCCATGATCTTAACTTATAATTTGGCCCTATGAATAAGAGGAACCTTAGTCCCTTTACAAGTCAAGAATTATTAATCCCCCCCCTTTTCAAGCTTGGATGTAAGTTTGCTTACTTAGTTATTAAAATAAATTAATTTCAAAGCTATGTTCACGAGACTTTAATTTAACGTTTTTGTTAAAAATATTGCCATATTTAATTATCAAGCTATTACACACTCACAAAAGGTCTTTTTTAAAGTTATAGTCTCCTATAGCTATGCATCACTATAACATTAACATAATAGGCATAGAGGTGACTGTGAGTTTGAAAATATTTTATTTTAATAGCAAATGGTCTCAGTTTCAAGAATGAAAATCTCATTCCGAAATTTTCCACTGCCACTTGCAATGCTTTTGGTTAAATTCACATTTTGTAATTTGACATTAGTGCTGTTTCAAAAAGTTTCAACAACAAAAATATTTATTGCAGATCTTTTTGGCTTTTTAAAGGAGCAAGATTTTTCTACATATTTTAAATGGTCGTGCAAAATTTCTAACTACTTCAGAGTTAGAGAAAAAAGTTTTCATTTAAAAACAGCGTAAGTTTAGTACTGCGCAAATCGGGGTAAATTTGTTTGAAAATTAATTGTACATGTGTAGGATAAAAGAAAATTATTTAAATACCGTGTAAACACGAAACCGTATAAATTGAGTACCGGGCATACCGAAGAATAGCCATAAATTTGTTTTAAATGTAATTGTACATTGTAGGATCCAATAAATAAAATTTAAAATAAAAACCCTCTAAAATAAGTTTTCATTTAAAAACAGTGTAAATTGAATACCGTGCTAATCGAGGGATAAGTGTAAATTTGTTTAAAAATTAATTGCAAATATTAGGATTTAACAAAACTGAAAAAAAAAATTCATTCCAAAACCCGTATAAACACGAAACCGTGTAAATTGAGTACTGTGCATATGAAAGGATAGCTGTAAATTTGTTTGAAATGTAATGTTAAATTGTATAAGACCCAATAAATAAAATAATAAAAAACTCTAAAATAAGTTCTCATTTAAAAACAGTGTAAACTGAGTACCGTGCAAATCGAGGGATGGGAGTAAATTTGTCACAAAATTAATTGTAAACTGGAGGATAAGGAAAAAAAAAACATTTAAAAAATCATTTTGAAACCATATAAAAGTGAAACCGTGTAAAACTGAGTACCGTGCATATTGAAGGATAGTTCTGTAAATTTCTTTGATATGTAATTGTAAATTGTAGAATCCAATAAATAAAATTAAAAAAACCTGTAAAATAAGTTTTCATTTAAAAGCAGTGTAAATTGAGTACCGTGCAAATCGAGGGATATGTGTAAATTTGTTTGAAAATTACTTGTAAATGTGTAGGATTTAAAAAAAAAAACATGTAAAACCGTGTAAACGCGAAACCGTGTAAATTGAGTAAAGTGAATATAGAAGATAGCTGTAAATTTGATTGAAATGTAATTGTAAATTGTAGGATCCCATAAATAATATTAAAAAAACTAAAGTTTTCTTTTGAAAACCGCGTAAATTGAGTACCGAGCAAATAGAGGGATAGCTGTAAATTTGTTTGAAAAGTAATTGTAAATGTGTATGATGTACACACACAATAAAATAAAATAAAAAAGTTTTCATTTAAAAACGTGTAAATTGAGTGCCGTGCAAATCGAGGGACAGGTATAAATTTTTGCTCGAAACGTAATTATAAATGCATGTGTACAGAAAAATTGCATCAGGCTAAAACTTACACAGAAGAGCAGTACAATTCCATGAAAGTACTTGAAAGTTCAAGAACTGTGAAAACACGTTACAGTGCTTGAAAATTCAAGTGCTGTAAAAATACACAACAGTGCTTGAAAAATCAGGCGCTGTAATTTTATAGCATGGTGTTGTAAATTTACATAAGTGCTCGAAAAATGAGGTGCTTTAATTTTACAACACAGTGTTGTAAATTCACATAGATGCTTGAAAAATGAAGTGTTGTAATTTTACAACACAGTGTTGTGAATTTACATAGGTACTTGAAAATGATGTGCTGTAATTTTACAACACGGTGCTGTAAATTTACAGCACATGTGCTGTTGTGCCACCGTGCCATCGTGTCAACTATTTACAACACGGTGTTGTAAATTTACAACACAGTGCTTGAAAATTCAAAGTGCTTGAAATTTACAGCACAGGTGTTGGCGTTATGATTACCAGCACACTGTGCTGTAATTTAGCATGGTTTTTTCTTATAGTGCAATAGGTTTTACATTATTAAAAATACAGCTGAAATATATGTTCTGATTTTATTACGCTTTAGCTCCTAATTAATATAATTTTTGAATGGACCATTAAATATCATTGTGTTTCTGAGGAGTGCAAATAATTTTTCCAGCGATTATAAGCGGAGTCCGCACTCCAGGTGGAGAATAGCTCAGGACCCGTACAACACGGATTCCCATAACAAAATATCTTCCGTGTCATGAGGGGGAGGGGGTCTACTGTAGTGTGAAGTTTAAATTTTTATGTGCCAATGAACATGCAAGAACCAAGCAATGTGTAGCTCAGTAACATTCTATCTGATCCAATCTTCGGGTTTTGTCTCTTGAAATTACGTCTTTTTTTACGAATAAGCCTTATTAGGGGCCGAATGCTTCATACGTACAGCGAGCGTAGCGAGTCTGGGGGCCTTGGCCCCTAGTAATTTAAAAATTAATAAATTAAACTAAATTCCATTACTTCATAACTGCGAGATTTTATTGAATTACTCGATATCATTTTCGGATTTTTTTATTAAATGTTTCACTAAAGAAATTGTCACAAAATATTAGAAAAAATGAGTCTGTTCCAAAGTCGCAAAAGCGGCCAGTGTGACGTCATTTTGAAGTCCAAAAAATCAGTAGTCACAAAACAGTCACACAGTGAGTTCACATTGGAGTCACTGAGCGACCGATCACATACTAGTCACAAGGTGACTCCACGGCGACGTCACCTGGTGACTGGTCACAAATAAACTTCACAGTGACTACACAGTGGAGTCACATCACTCACAAGTCACAATGTGACTAGTATCTGACAGTCCTGTGACAATTGTGACCCTCTGTGACGTCACAGCGACTCTTTTGTGACCATCTGTGCTATTAGGGTTATCTAGGGAACTAATAATTAATTGCTTTAATTTATCATTACGGAATCCAAATATATCTATATAAATAAAATTAGACTTTTGTCTGTACATTTCTTGGAATTCAAAAATTTTGCGATTTCTATCCGTTTCAAGCACCCGGAATCCGATGCGACCCTCAAAAAAAAGTTTGTCTGTCTGTCATTCTGTCTGTCATTCTGTCATTCTGTCCGTGACGCTTTTTTTGTTTAAGCATCACGTAAAAACGACTGAAGCGAATGATATGAAATTGGGTGTCATGATAGGTGGTCACTCAACTTAAAACATAGGCGTCGAATTTTAAAAAAATCTTGATTAGATTTTCAGATTTTGCGAAAATCGTTTCAAACTGCGTAAATTTGTGTTCAAGCATCACGCAAAAACGACTGAAGCGAATGATATGAAATTGAGTGACATGATAGGTGGTCACTCAACTTAAAACATAGGCGTCCAATTTTTAAAAAATCTTGATTGGATTTTGAGATTTTGCGAAAATCCTTTCAAACTGCGTAAATTTGTGTTCAAGCATCACGTAAAAACGACTGAATCGAATGATATGAAATTGGGTGTCATGATAGGTGGTCACTCAACTTAAAACATAGGCGTCCAATTTTAAAAAAATCTTGATTGGATTTTGAGATTTTACGAAAATCCCTTCAAACTGCGTAAATTTGTGTTCAAGCATCACGTAAAAACGACTGAAGCGAATGATATGAAATTAGGTGTCATGATAGGAGGTCACTCAACTTAAAACATTGTCGTCGAATTTTTAAAAAATCTTGATTTTGAAATTTTGCGAAAATCATTTCAAACTGCGTAAATTTGTGTTCGCACATCACGTAATAACTGCAAAGGTGAAAAAATGATATTTGGTGAAATGATAGGTGGTCACTCACCTTAAACTATAAGCATCTAATTAAAAAAATCGATCAGATTTCGAGATTTTGTGAAAATCGTTTAAAACTGAGTGAATCTTTGTTCCCGCATTACGTAATAGCGACTAAAGCGAATGATATGAAATTTGGTCACACGATAGATGGTTGCTCAACATAAACTATAGGAGTCCAATTTTTTAAACATTTTTATTAGATTTTGAGATTTTGTGAAAATTCTCTCAAAATACGTTCAATGATGATTTCTTCAAACTTCACGTAATAACGACTAATACGAATGATACGAAATTTAGTGATAGGATAGGTAGTTGCTAATCTTAATTTATAGGCGTTGAATTTTAAAAATATTTTGATTACATTTTGAGATTTTGCGAAAATCGTTTTAAAATGCTGAAAATTGTTCCAGCATCACGAAATAAAGACTGCAGGGAATGAAACGAATTTGGGTGACATGATAGGTTGTCACTCAACTTAAATTCTAGGCTTCCAATTTTTCAAAATGTTGATTAAATTTTGAGATTTTGCGAAAATTATTTCAGTATGTGTAAATATTCATTCGCGCATCCCATAATTACGACTAAAGCGAATCAAATGGTATTACTTAGTTACTCTCTAACCTGTAATATTTTAACAATACATAAAAATTATAACTTCGCTTTCTTTACTTTGGCAACATACTACATTCATTCTGTGTACTCCTACAATGCTGACGAAAGTTCTTGCTTTTTGGAAATTTGCATTCACTAACCCGTCGAGGACGGGTACTTCAACTAGTTTATAATAAACAAGATAATTATTTACTAATTCTAATTAAATGCGTGCAATCTCATTACAGTGTTATCCTCCTCAGCATTATGTTTCATACCATCTACCGAATTCGGTATATGCAATCAGTAAATCTTTAGCCCCCATTGAAGGAAAATAAATATCTGACTAATGGTTTTGTCACGTTCTGTTAATAAGAAACTACATAGAAGCAAAGTAGCATTTTCCGTTTTCAATGACATAGTATTATTTATTTACATTTGAAATTCTAAGTTACTAAATATTTATAGTAAACATAATAATTCCTTAACACAGCAATAAAGAAATTTACAGCATTTCAAATAGCGCAAGAACATTAGTTGCAAAGTATGGAAAAATAAAAACGATTATTAACATGGGCGCCGGCAGAATATTTCCCAGGAGGGGGCAAAGACTACTCCAACGTATGATTACCATGTTGGAAAGAGCAAAAAAGCAAGGGAAAACACTGCATACAAACATCTAGGGGGGGGGGAGGGCATGCTGCCGGTGCCCATGCTTATTATTATTATTTTTTCTTTTAGCACCAGAGTGCTATTAATTTCAACCTTGCTTTTTGTGTAGACACGATTTTGGTACAATTAGCGCGTCGAGTCACTTTTGAAATGTGTTTGCCAGATAACGTGGAGGGGGGGGGAGGCGTTAATAAAATGTTGAAAGTCGCACAAGGTTTGCAATTTTTGATAAATGATCGCTAAACTGGGTGCCAAAATGCGACAATTTATTATAAATAAATATATTTTGAGTATAGTTAGAAAACGCCTGGCGAATATTGTAAAATAGTTTTAGTAGACGATTTAAATATAGATTTTAATTCCGAAGAAGTGTTTTATAGAATAGTGAAAACAAATACGGTACACATCATAGATTATGATACACTTTCCAAATGGTATTTATAAAGGTGAAGTGTAGTTTGACTATGCCTGGCGAAAGTTGTTAAACAGTTTTGGTAGGCGATTTTAATATAGATTTCTATTCCGAAGAAGTGTTTTATGGAACAAAGAAGGAAAACACGATACACTCATGGATTATGATGCTCATTCCAAACAGTATTTAAAATGTCTACGAGATATATTTGGAATATGCCTATAGTTCGAATATGCCTGGTGAAGATTTTAAAACAGTATCAATAGGCGTAGGTTAAGATAGATTTGGATTCCAAAGATGTGCTTTATGGTTCAAGAAAGAGTTGATTCCTATTTTAACGCCCCTACTTTCGCCGACCTAAAAATTCCCCGCCCTTTGGCGAGCTTGGAAGTCATGGGTCTCTAGGAGTTATGCACAAGTTTCAACGCTCCCTAAACAACTACATGAAAACTAAAGTGAACAAATTAGTGATAAACGTACTAGTTAAGGAATTTGAAGACACTTAATTATTAAAACTACATTAATTGGCAACCAAAATAAATAAAAATGTAACGGAATGCTGTACTTACAGGTTGTTCCAAATCGCCATTTTAATTCTAAATTACGATTGCCACATAAATACAAAAAATCGTCATGGTTACTCTATATGTTTAATGATCGCCATCTTTGCGAGAGTTGGGGCGTTAAAGTAGAAATCAACCCAAGAAAGACAAACACGGCACACTCATGGATTATGATGCACATTCGAAACAATATTTAAAACTGTGAAGTATAGTTGTAATATACTTGGCGAAGATTGTAAAATAGTTTTAGTAGGCGATTTTAAGATAGATTTCGATTCCAAAGATGGTTTTTATAAAATAAGGAAGAAAAATACTGCTCACTCATGAACAATGATACACTTTCCAACCTTATGGAATAAGGAAGAAAATAGGGACGACGCATAAATTATGATACGCTTTTAATATATAGCACTTTGGTGCGTATTTAAAATCTGAAAATGTTTCAGATTTTTAGCTAATTATGTTGTAGAATAATATTATGCTTTTAATAGATGCCTGTCTCTTTACAGAGATTTATCGTATTGTATGGGAAGTATTTTGAGTACTCCTGTAGAAGAATTATTAACGATACAAACACTATTTTCGAAGGAGAGCTTTATCTTGTAAACCTTAATAACATATACCTTTTTTTTTTCCCCGTATAGTCGATTCAAATGTGGATTTGAAGTTTTACGCAGACAAGGCCTCACGAGTCTCCACAATAATAATAATAAAAATTATTAATCTTTTGAAATCTGAAGGTTTTTGGTACTTTTCATGATTTTACATAGATACTTGAAATATACATGGAATAAAGGAGGTCCAGTGTGCGTTGATATTCAACAGCGAGGCAAAAGGGAAACCCCGATCCTCGGGGCTTTGGCTGTTGACGTAAAATAAACTCTCCTTCCTTAAAACATATTTTTATTTGAAGAGATTTCCAAAATTTTATGTGGCCGAAGAGGTCATGAAAAATCCAGTCTCTCAACAATGTTTGCACTTTTATTACGGGAGTCCCATGGTTTTTAAGCTAAGAGCATGTTCCAAAAAAGGTGCACTTATTGCCTATTAAAATGTCCGTAACATTGAAAGGTATGAAGTACAAAATTGAAGACAGTTTATGATGTCGGTTTGTACTTCCTCGCCTCGCTGCTATAAATGTGCATGGACAACTGAAATAATTTATATATAGTACTAGCTGAAGTACCCGTTCTTCGCACGAGAATGAATGGACTTTCTGAAATTACGATTTCTTGTGATTACTATTTATTGTAATAAAAAGAGATAGCAAAATGGATATCGCGTTATATTGTGTTCAATAATCATTCATACCGAATTTCAAGGCAATCGTTTGAACGGTGCAGAAGACCATGCGGCGTAGCGCAATCTAGTGGCGAGTTTTAGCATAACGGATACGGCGAAAATATTCTTCGCATTCAGATATCCATGCATACGAATTTTCATGACGTTCGGCTGGACAGTCCTGAAGTTCATGTGTTGACGCGACAAAGGAGCATTTCTGTAGGAATTTGTACGACACGTTATCACCCAATAGAGTATTTTTATAATAATTTTATGAATGGAAAGGTCACCCATAATGTCTTTTCATACATCTTGCACTGCCAGTACTTGGCTTTGCCCCCATGGCCGCCATCGTCTTTTATCATGGCACCCCCAATTTGTAGCAACCCTAACCTAAATAAATTGTTTGACAAACACAGTTAAAGCAAAGAAACATGATTTTTGTTGAAATGAGTCTAGAAATTTGGTCAACTGTGTATAAAGAACAGTGTGGTCTGGGGCGGCGAAGTCGGTCACCTTGGCGGCTAGTAGATACATAAAAGTCAATGACTTCATTGATAGAATATCCTAAATTTCGCTGTTTGTGCCAATTAACCCTTTAACGCGCAGTGTTCACGCTCTGGGAACACCCAACTCTGACGTTTTGACTGTTGCCAGTCACGAAGATTAGATTCGATTTCTATAAAAATAGTTGCGGGTGACATAGCTCCACAAGAATCCTTTACTTTTTAGCACGTCATTCCCCGTAAAAAGATTATTTTTAACAGCACTGACATCTGCTGAAACATGGAAGAATGCGAGAAAAGCCGGATAGATTGCCAGATGCTGAAAAAAGAGCATCCGTTGCCATCACTCGACTTAACTACCAGCAAGATGGCAGACGATCGAAACGTTCATCGCGTGCCACGTTTCGATCGTCCGCCATCTTGCCGGTATTTAAGTCGAGTGATGGCAACGGATGCCCTTTTTACAGTATTGGGAAAGGGTTGCGCCTCAAAGGGTTAAAGACAAACATGATAGCTAACTCTTAATGCACTTTCTACCCTACTAGCAATTTTGCTCGGGCTACCACTGGCCACGCAGCCAGCCGATGACGGGCCGAGCAAAATTGCTAGTAGGGTAATTCTTTGTGTATTCAAGTTGATCCAATAATATTAATTAAATCTGTTTGCAAGAAAGTATGCTCCATGAAGGAGACATTTCTTATGAGCGCGAGCCCGAACACACTCGTGAACTTCAGAGAGCTCGGGGCTCGATCTGAGCCCGGCTCATCTCTGCTACGTATCTCCAGCTTCTGCCGCGCCTACCTTTTTCGTCAATGCAAACTCCCAGTTACGTATTTTCCCCAGGTGCGGGCGGCGGAAGTTGAGTTTTGCTGTCAACGGAAGATGGGAATGTGTAGACTTCCTCCGTCTTTATTGAAGAAACTGCCTCCGTCGCCCGTTCTAAATGGAAGTTGCCGCCGCTTCTGCCGAAATTTCCCAATCTCTTTAAGATGAAATCGATGCTCCTCCTTTTTACGCGATTCGGATCGCGAGGCCGGTGCCGCGATCTTGCTTCCTTTCTCTTGGTGCATGCCGCGCGATCGAAATGGCCAACGACAGCGCTCGCGTCATTCTGGTGGTCGGCTTGATGATGACGACGACGATGATGCTTCGCCACTGCCATGGACGACGAGTCCAAACACAAAGTATGTAATTTTATTTTTTTCTTTGAAAAATTTGCCTGGGGTGAGGTTGTTGTTGTTGTGAACATGTACATCGGAATTGAGCTTCACCATGGCACAGTGGTTATGTCACTGGAAAGGGTAGACGGGCGAAGAGTGAAGGTCCCGGGTTCGGGTCCCATCGCGCCTCCGTCAACCTAACCGTTCGGAGTTTTCCGTGGTTTTTTACGAAACTTTGCGTAAATACGGGTTAGGACCCCTTAAAATGTGACGAGGATTTATAAGCGGATTTCTAGCCAAGCACACAAATCCGATATTTGTGTTCACCATGTAAACAAAACTTGCTTCTACGAAAATTTAAAATCGCTAACTTGTAGTTTTCTTTGAGCTGTTTCTTTCTTCTTCCAAAGTGATTATTACAGATACGTGAAGACGGCATTTAATACCCTTCAGTATTATAAGATTCTGATTCATGTTTGAAAAACCTAATCCCCCCCCCCCAGAAGTTTGTTCCATCAATGTAGAATCACCCTGTACATCACATGAGGACAAGGGCATAGCCAGGGGGGGATATCGGGATATATCCCCCCGAAATTTTTGGATTAGTGGTCACAAGATTAATGACGTTCAGAAATTCCGTCTATTTATACACATATAAGTTCATATCCTCCCTGAAAAATTTTCCTGGCTACGCGCCTGCATGAGGACACCCTTTTATCAAGTGTTTCAGTTCAGTTTAAAACTGCAAAAAAAATTAAATTTTAATCTGAGTTTCACCAGGGAAAAAAAAAAAAACAAGAAAAACCGAAAAGATAAATACGAACACAAGGAAACAAACTCGGACACGGTCACTGGTAGGTTTTTCTATTTTTATTGAACAGCTATTTTTATCAGTATTAACAATTAAAGAATGAATTATGTGGTAATTGACAAACTGGGTTCAAGCAATTGTAGTTCAGTCAGTTACACAGAAGATACTTGAAGTAGGAGGTAAGTGAAGAAGGTGGCGGAATAGTCATCTGTAGTTCTTGAACAACTTATGCTGTGAACACTGGCCATCCACTATTTGGACGAATGGAATTGTAGAGATCAGAAGTCAGACTGCTTAAATGCAGACGCTTTTGGACTGTTCGAAATACACTTTCTTTGACGTGTTATAGACTGTATGCACTTAAAAGTAATACGATGAGTCTTCAGATATCTCGACAGCTGTCTCGATGTAGATTCTTGTAGACATAGATCTCTATATACGGTGTTTCTCAGTTTTTAGGAAAATCTTGGCAGCATTTCAAGTGTAGATTTTCCTTAAACTGAGCTCCCATCAACAGGATCCATCAGTCAAATGTTTGGAGATAAATCTGAAGTTCATACAGGAACAGAACATTTCACATGGCATAAACTGTTCTTGACCAGATGGAAAAACTGAATTGAGCAGATGATAGCTCTGGACTTCGATGAATATCGATACACAATAAAGTCGGATGCTTGCTGCATTTCGATGTTTCGTAAATTCCGATGTTTGTTAATTTTCGACTGCTTATTAATGGAACTGATTCTCTAGTATAGATCGTTGCAAATCGCCGTAACGTGACTTGAAAAACTTTGTCATTTCATTACAAGCGTAAAGTTCAGGCGAAATCGTCTATTGCTGATGTTATTACTGCTATTGTCCTTATGACAGAAATGCAGCTGTTCATTGTTGGTAATAAAAATATGTTGTATACAGGTGCTATTGTAGTTTGGTGGCGAACTATTGTGGCTATTGAGGAGTAAGTCTGCAGAGTCCGTGATCGGTAGGATGTTGTTAGGTGGTGAAGTACGTGGATTTGTGACTTTTGAGCATTAAAAAGGTAAATATTTGTTAGATTTTTAAGTATTTGAGTGAGATAGAGGGTCTGGTTAATCTAGGTTATGGGACAGGGCGGAAGCAGGAAAGGTGGGAAAAAAATTTACGGACCCTTCTGAATTTCTTTCTACGGATGGTAACGGGTGGATGGTGGAAGTACGAGTAGAGAGGAAGGTGGGGTAGGAGGAGATTCTACGGAAGATGAGGATGAGAGTGGTGGTAAGGGTGTTGAGGCTATAATTGGTGAAGATGGAGGTGTGACTATTATGGATGGTGTGGATGGTCTGACCTGGTCTATTGTTACGTCTGTGAATGTACTGTTTGCTGTTGTGTATGATGATATGGAATGGGTGTCACTATTGTCTATGTATGAAGGTGGACTGGACTTACTTCTCCCGACTCCTCTCCCTTCGCCACTGGCCCGCCTGCGACGACATCAGGGGGCGCAAAAAATACAAAACGCAGGACAAGCTTCCTTACAAAGAAATGCAGTACCAAAAAAGCAGTAAAAGAAGCAAAGAACAGCAAAAGCGCCATACTTCGAACAAGGTCTAATAGAGACTGAAGTCAATTGTTGAATTTTTTTTGCTTTAGATTGTTATAAACAATGTCAGAATTGCAGACGTGCAATTTTATAGTTGCGCTCCTTTCTTCTCTAGAGTAACAATGACAAATTAAGATAATGGGTAAAATACTTTGTTTACTATTTACTATAAATACATTTTCATTAATACTGGGCATTTTTTTTTCACGCACTATTAAAAACTTGCTTTTCCACAAACACTTAACCCCTTTAGAGGCTAAAATATCTTAACCTCTTAAGAGGCGGCGGTTATTATGAAACCACAAAACTCTCAACTTAGCCAATGATCGCAAAAATATGTAAAAATTTGTCAAATTTCCTACTTTTGCTTTATAAATAATGAACATCGATTCTATAAAATCCTCACAAATAACAAAAACAAAAGATGATCTTTCCCTTTCTTAACATTTTCCAACAAGGTTGAAAAGTGCTTATGATTTCGGTTTGTCTGTCTGCCCGTCCGTCTCTCCGTCCATGCTCTATCTCTTGTAAATATGCACCGATTATTACAAAATTTCTTTCGATGTACTGTACTATGTACCCTATTGCAATTGGTGAATGCAACATTTATAATTCTTCTACAGGAGAGCTCAAAAGATTTCAGATACATTACTCTATGGGCAGTCATTCTTTAAAGTGTATTTTAGAGATATTCGGCTATTTGAAATGAAACAAAATTGATACATGTTATTCAGAATTACAAGATAAAGCTTTCCATCGAAAATAATGTCTGTATCATTAATAGTTCTTCTCCAGGAGCACTCAAAATACTTCCAATACATTACATTCAATGGCAGTTTAGAGACAGGTATCCATTTAAAGCACAATACTATCGTACTATGTAATACACTGCTCAAAACAATTAAAGGATTTTGCGGTTTTAAGTGTATCTTGTGGCTGGGAAACTTTTTAGCTGATTGATACATGGTCGACAGACGTAGTAGGTTATATGAGAATAAATTACACATGTTTGGCAGAAAAAAAAATGCATTTTATTGCGGATTTGTGTAGAAAAGGAAAAAAAAACACAATTTGTTCATATGAGAAAAAAGAATAAGAAAAGGTGTTTTCTTCAAAGGAAATCATTTTCAGTAGTGTTTATGGTTTTCACGTTCGGCCAGCAACGTTGAACACCTTTGAGGCATGGAGTCAATGAGGCTATTAATCACGAGTTGGGGTATTCTGTCCCACTCTTCCAGAAGAACTCTTTCTAGTTCTTGGAGAGTTTGTGGGGGTGGTTGGCGGCCAGCAACTCGTCTTACTAGAGCGTCCCAAACGTGCTCTATTGGATTCATGTCTGGAGAACACGCTGGCCATTCCATTCGTACGATTCCTTCCTCGAAAAGGAAATCCTCCACCAGGTTAGCACGATGTGGCCTGCAGTTATCGTCCATTAAAATGAAGTCATCTCCGATTGCTGCAGCGTAAGGGACTACAATAGGTCTGAGGATCTCATCCCATTATCGTCGACCAGTCAGAGGTCCATCTCGAATGATGTAGAGGTCTGTGCGCCCGTCAATGGAGATGCCACCATACACCAACACTCCCCCATCGCTAAAGCTGACACTTTCGTGCACGAACGCAGGATTATTCCTACTGCCACGGTCCCTCCAGATGAAAATACGCCTATTATCAGGATGAACTGAAAAACGGAACTCGTCACAAAAAAGAACATTGCTCCATTCATTTCTCCTCCAGTTCACATGCTCTGTTGCCCAATCCCTGCGGTCGCGACGATGCCTTGATGTTAGTCTGACACATACCATCGGTCGGCGAGCATACAGACCTACACCATGGAGCCGATTTCGGACAGTCTGAGTTGAAACCGTGGTGCCAGTAGCCGAGCGAAGGTGTTGTTGGAGAAGAGTAGCGTTCATATTCCGGTGTCTCCGAGCCGTTAACACTAAATAACGATCTTCATCGGGCGTTGTTGCCTGTCTACGACCTTACCCTGGTCTTTGGCTTGCACTTCCAGTCGCCAAAAACCGGTTCTAGATCCTGGAAATCACACTTTGTGACACTCCAATGGCTTGCGCTACTTCGGCTTGAGTTTGGCCCCCTTCTAACCTACCGACAACTCTCCAAGCTTCTGAATCGGTTAAATGACTTCCCGGAGACATCGTACCCATCGAAACAAAGTAGTCACTGAATGCCGATCATCCTTGTCTTCATTGTCTTTTATTCAGTTGAAAGTCCAATTTCATTCGCTGCCGCTGAAGCGACGTTTTTGACGTCGAACTCAAAATTAGCATATTCCACAGTTTGAAAATCAGAAAAATGCATTTGTGATTCTCTTTTTCCATTTTCGGCAAAAAAAAAAAATTCGCTTATATCTTTATTTTATATAAAACTTACAATATCCTTTAATTGTTTTGAGCAGTGTATTTGCTAATGGTCCGACGACGATCGTGTACTACCTCAAAAGTCGCTAATATTGGCAACTTTTGTGATAAATAATATGGTGAGAAAAAAATCTTTTAAAAAAGGAATTCAGCTTGGCAATATTTTCATTATTTTTTATACATATATTTAGGAAAAGTTTACAATTGTTTATGAAAATGATATCTGAAATTGACTAAGCACAATCCGGATGAACTGTCACAAGGCCGTTATCCTCTCCACAGTACAGTGTCCCACCAGTGGCCGAGCGCATAGTGCTCTGAACTGGGAGACGGTAGGTGGACTGAAAAAAATTGTTTTGTTGAATCAACAAAAATGTTGTTAAATCAACGAAACTTTCTGGTTGAAATAGCGCCAGAGAAATTTTTGTTAAATTAGCAAAATTATTTTGTTAAAATTATTTGGTTATTTCAATAAAACATTTTGTCGGTTTAACCAACGAATTTTGTTAAAATAAACAAATGTTTTGTTAATTTAACCAAACTGTTTGTTTAAATGGTTTATTTAGTTAAAATCAACCAAATTATTTTCCAACCAAATCAATTATTTGTTTGAATTAACAAAATTGTTTTGTTTTACTGGTAGGTTCATGGCTCCTCTAACAAAATTATTTTGTTGATTTTACTGTGTTATTTTTTTAACCATAAACATTTGGTTGAAAGTTTCACAGTTTAAACTAAATAATTATCTATTCATTAAAACTTACATTTTTATTTGAGTGCTTTTATCTACAAGTTTAATTTTATTAACATCAACGTCAGTTTTTTTCCTTCCGCGTAAGACAAACTTAGTAAGACAATCAGATTATTCAGAACACATAATGAGTGTGTTATGTAGGAACATACTAAGTTATTTAATGTCAAAATTTGGGTGAATATTCTCCAATTACACGTGAAAACAACTAATATGTATCGATAAAAGAACCATTTCATGTGAGAAGTCAAATAAGCGTTAGCCGTAAATGTAGGAAGGTATGTATACAAATAATCCCTGAATTAACATCGTTTATGCATACGAAATAAATAATAATCTAGGCTGTTCGAGCCTCGTCAGGGGGAGACCCCTCCCTGAACCCCCCTAATTTTTTAGTTTCATTATTGCCATATTAAAACGATATTAATTGAGTATGTCATTTTATCTCTCGTGTATTTCGCCTGGTAACCCTATGTTGAAATTTTTAGGACTATTTATAGAAAAATACACGGGATGCCTATTCTGCAGCTTACGAAATATTGTAACAATAGATTAAAGCTGTTGTGAACTAATAGTATTTAAATATATGTCAAATTATGTTGCATACTTTTATATCGCATTTTTGGGACAATTTTCAATAAAGGGGGTGAGAGATAAAATGACATAGTTTTATCTCTCACCCCCTTTAAAAGGTAAAATGACACAAATTTAAAAAAGTGAAAATGCTGTAAGAATATGAAAAATGCGTAGTCTGTTGAGAGTAACGTTCTTATTTTTGACGTTCACTGAATGTGTTTTGGGAAGTGAAGTTTTGGAATGTGAAGTTTGGGAAACATTGCTGTAGAGCATGTGTCACATGAACCTGGCTGTTTTCAACCGTGTCCCAATGTTTCCCTTTCAGTACTCCTTTTAAGCGAGGGAACAAAAAAGTATGTGGTAAGCCAGGTCAGGATTGTAGGGAGGTTGGGAAACCAATGAGGCTAGAAAATCTTTGAAAACGAAGGCGAGCAAGTCTTAACTGATGACTATTCCCTTCTTCGAGCTGCGAGTTCGTACGATGAATATTTGACACCACACAGACACATTCACTGGGATACAAGGAAGGAACCTCTGTCCCACGGAAATTCTGCTCCATTCCTTTGCAAATGGAAGGGAATGAGGTCAGAGAAGGTTCCTCCTACCAAACGAGATTTGCAATCTTGAGTTCAATTGCCATTTTTAATTCACTGATGGCTACTGCCAGTCCTTTGAATGGTTCGATCGAATTTGGTAGCAACCTGGAAATTGTGCCAAAGTAACCCGTCTTTATG
>JAWZYV010018964.1:0-25076 GCA_038373885.1 Cheiracanthium punctorium
ATTATTAAAGGCAATGCACTGAGATAGCGTTTTAGACCTTTCAATTCTTATTCGTATACATATACGTAAGTTAAGGACACAGGTCGAAACTGGCAAGCCAGAAGTTTGACGGTAAAAGGCGGTGATGAATCATAAATTTCTGCACCATTTTTTTCACGTCATTTCGCAATTTATTATATATAGAAAATGTGCAGCAACATTATTTTCGGAGGAAAACAGTAGATGCTGCAATTCATGCGAAGCACAGACTGATTTCCCTCCAAAACCTTAAAGAAAATGAATGAAATTCTTCATGCGGTTTGCCCTAGGATTTTGAATTCAGTGAGTAAGTTACCAATTTTCAAAATACGCAGAACATATCAATCTATACTCTATATTTTTGAAAAGAAAATGTTTATCTCGTGAAATTTTTCTGTAAGGCAAACCGTAAAGTATGAATATATTCTCCAAAACTTTTCTGTAGGAAATGAATCACGAGAATTTTGCTTTGTGGATCTTGACATGGAATCAGGTTCATTCAGCAAGTTATCGTGTTTGAAATATTGGATTTGACACCAAAACCATTGTGTATGTGATGAAGTTTTTCTTTTTTCTTTTTTTTTCTAATAATGGAAGATAGATTACGGTTTTCATATTATATTTTAGACTAAAGTGTTGAAATTATATCATACTAAAGTTGTGGAGAAAAATGTACGGATCTATTAATGGTTCATAAATATTCCTTTATAAAATGAATGGTGTATATCTTTTATCGATTCGATAAAATAACTGATAAATTATGTGATGATATAATAGTCCATGTGTATACTATTGTAAATCTCAAAATATTATATTTTATTCACAAATATGCAAAACATCCGTTTTTACAATTTTACATATTATTATTATTATTAACATGTACTACATTTTTACAGATAACACAGATTATTGTAAAAGTGTAGAGAGATAAAAAATTTTGTTAATGTAATAAAATTGTTACATTATTGTTTAAAAATTGATAATTGTTTCTGTTAATGGTCAACAAAATATTTTGTTAATGTAACAAAAATTTTGTTAAAAGCCAGCAAAATTATCCGGTTGAAATAACGCCAACCAAATTTTGTTCAATCATCAAAATTTTCTTGAATTCAATAAATCATTTGTTTTTCGTTCAGGAACGCAGAATGTTTCTGATGAATTCATAAGTTCACAGCTCATTAAAAAAAATGAGTACAGTAGATCCCGGTTAATCGGACGGCACGGGATAGAAATGGTCTTGATCTAAATGCCAGCTAATCAGATTAATCGAACGTTTTCTAAAGTCAGAAGATGGTACATGATATACAGGGTGAATCTAAACTCTTGGACAAAACTTTAAGAGGTGATAGGGCACATAATAAGGAATCAGAATCACATAGCAATTTGGGGTCGGCAACATCGTCTTCATGTAGCTGTTAATAATCACTTTGGAAAAAGTGCTGAAACAACAGTGCACTTTCCGCCCATTGTTCGTCAGAAACTAATGTATTTTTCTCCGAAAACAGAAGACTAAAATTCATAGTTTAAAATTTCTATTGTATTTCTATTGTATTTATTGTATTTCTATTTCTATTGTATTTCTATTTCTATTGTATTTCTATTGTATTTATTGAAATTTTTGGAGACGAGCCTATTTTTTATGAAACTTGGTTAAGAAATTAGACGAACACTTCATTACTTTTCACAAAGTGATAATTATCAGGTAAGTGAAAACTGCGTTTCCGACCCAACATTGCTATGTGATTCTGACTCCTTATTATGTGCCCTATCACCCCTTAAAGTTTTGCCAAGAGTTTAGATCCACCCTGTATATAGCATACTAAAATGTGACTGAGATATTTAAGCCTGCTGTTTTGTTCACATTTACTATGCACTTGCAACGTTCGGGTCAATATGACCCGAACATAGAATATTAACAACAGGAGTTTAATTTTTACAAAATTATAAAACTACTAGCTGAAGTACCCGTCCTCGACTGGTTAGTGAATGAAAATTTCCAAAAAGCAAGAACTTTCGTCAGCATTGTAGGAGTACACAGAATGGATGTAGTATGTTGCCAAAGTAAAGAAAGCGAAGTTATAATTTTCATGTATTGTTAAAATATTACAGGTTAGAGAGTAACTAAGTAATATCATTTCATTCGCTTTAGTCGTAATTATGTGATGCGCGAACGAATATTGACGCATATTGAAATAATTTTCGCAAAATCTCAAAATTTAATCAACATTTTTGAAAAATTGGAAGCCTAGAATTTAAGTTGAGTGACAAGCTATCATGTCACCCAAATTCGTTTCATTCACTGCAGTCTTTATTTCGTGATGCTGGAACAAATTTTCAGCATTTTAAAACGATTTTCGAAAAATCTCAAAATGTAAGCAAAATATTTTTAAAATTCAACGCCTATAAATTAAGATTAGCAACTACCTATCATATCATTCAATTTCGTATCATTCGTATTAGTCGTTATTACGTGATGTTTGAAGAAATATAAACGTATTTTGAGAGAATTTTCACAAAATCTCAAAATCTAATAAAAATGTTTAAAAAATTGGACTCCTATAGTTTATGTTGAGCAACCATCTATCGTGTGACCAAATTTCATATCATTCGCTTTAGTCGTTATTACATAATACGGGAACAAAGATTCACTCAGTTTTAAACGATTTTCACAAAATCTCGAAATCTGATGGATTTTTTTTAATTAGATGCTTATAGTTTAAGGTGAGTGACCACCTATCATTTCACCAAATACCATTTTTTCACCTTTGCAGTTATTACGTGATGTGCGAACACAAATTTACGCAGTTTGAATGATTTTCGCAAAATTTCAAAATCTAATCAAGATTTTTTTTTAATTCGACGCCTGTGTTTTATGTTGAGTGACCACCTATCATGACACCCAATTTCATATCATTCGCTTCAGTCGCTTTTACGTGATGCTTGAACACAAATTTACGCAGTTTGAAAGGATTTTCGCAAAATCTCAAAATCCAATCAGGATTTTTTAAAAATTGGACGCCTATGTTTTAAGTTGAGTGACCACATATCATGACACCCAATTTCATGTCATTCGCTTCAGTCGTTTTTACGTGATGCTTGAACACAAATTTACGCAGTTTGAAAGGATTTTCGCAAAATCTCAAAATCCAATCGGGATTTTTTAAAAATTGGACGCCTATGTTTTAAGTTGAGTGACCACCTATCATGACACCCAATTTCATATCATTCGCTTCAGTCATTTTTACGTGATGCTTGAACACAAATTTACGCAGTTTGAAACGATTTTAGCAAAATCTGAAAATCTAATCAAGATTTTTTAAAATTTCGACGCCTATGTTTTAAGTTGAGTGACCACCTATCATGTCACTCAATTTCATATCATTCGCTTCAGTCGTTTTTACGTGATGCTTAAACAAAAAAAGCGTCACGGACAGAATGACAGAATGACAGAATGACAGACAGACAAACTTTTTTTTGAGGGTCGCATCGGATTCCCGGGTGCTTGAATCGGACAGAAATCGCAAAATTTTTGAATTCCAAGAAATGTACAGACAAAAGTCTAATTTTATTTATATAGATATTGATCTTAAGATAAACTAGCTGCATATCCATTCTTCGTAGGGATTGAATTTTTTTTTCTTACTCATCCTGGTGAAATTAGTTCCATCTTTATGAAAATTCAAAATATAAAGAATTCTTTTACTACTGACACAAGCTTTGCCTAACAGATACTTACTTGAGATGCTAGCGAAACTGCGAAATGATAACACAAATTTATGCCAGCGTTATTTGAGATCAAACAGAACGTAAACAGTGTTTTGCAGACAAATCTGTTCGCTTTCAAAGTGCTTCTGCAGAATAGTTACGACTTTTGGTTTAGTCTAACTAACGTTACATGGTGTGGTCATTTCGTCTTCTAATTCCTACAGCGTGAACGATGTGTAATCTCAGTCATTCTGCAGAACACCTTGGTAAAACACTACCATATAAAATCTTTTTTCCATTTTTTTAACAAAATAAAGTCTTTTTTGAAAAATTCTGCCTTTTAGAATGTTTGGACCCCCACTCGTTCACAATTTTTGAAGTGAAAACTTCTTTAGGAACGTTGGGCACTTTTTGAATAGGAAAAAAGCACTGGATTCGCGTGACCGTCAACCTCAGATACACATGGAGAAAAGTGACGTCATTGAATTTTAGTGCTGCCATCTATTATAATACATAAGAACTCTAAGTTACTTTTAAACTGCATCCTTCTAGTTTCTGCGACTGGTATCGGAATGCGGACCAGCAGATGGGCTCGACTCGGGGTGAAACGACTAAAATTTGAAATGACTGTTGTTTCAATTTCGGACTGGGAACTTTTATGTATCTAAATAAAGAAAATAAGAATTTGCCTGTACACTACATCGTATTAAAAGTTTTTACGATTTCTATCAGTTTTAAGCAATTAAGACCCCAGTACGACCGAAAAAAAAAAGGTTTGTCTGTCGTTCTGTCAGTGACGCATTTTTTATTTGCAAATCACGTAAAACTGACTGAACTGGGCTGAATGAAATAAAATTTCGTGACATGATATTAAGTTGAGTGACCACATGGTGATTAAAAAAAATTCCTTAGCTTTTGAGATTTTTCGAAAAATTTTTCAAACTAATGTTTTCAAATAAATTTTTGTTTGCGCATCACACAATAACGATTAAAGTGAAAGAAATGAAATTTGGTGACATAATAGCTGATCACTCAACTTAAGTTATAGACGTCGGATTAAAAAAAATTTCATTAGAATTTGAGACTTTTCTCAACATTGTTTCAAACTGCATGAATTTTTGTTTAAGTATGCATAAAAATGCATATAATTTGCAAAACAAGTGTATATTCTCAAAATATTAAAAAATATATCCACTTTTTATGCACAAATTGTGTACAATCAATAAGATTTTGCAAAAAAAGTGCAGACTTTTCTAGCTGGGTAGGTGCTTTTATTTTTGATTATATATTTAAAAAACTGTACTTAATTTGAATAGCTATATAGTTAACTAGCTGAAGTACCCGTCGTTGACGGGTTAGTACTGAATGCACATTTCTAAAAGCAAGAACTTTCGTCAGAATTGTTGGAGTACACAGAATGGATGTAGTATGTTGCCAAAGTAAAGAAAGCGCAATTATAATTTTTATGTATTGTTAAAATATTACAGGTTAGAGAGTAACTAAGTAATATCATTTCATTCGCTTTAGTCGTAATTATGGGATGCGCGAACGAATATTTACACATATTCAAATAATTTTCGCAAAATCTCAAAATCTAATCAACATTTTTTGAAAAATTGGAAGCCAAGAATTTAAGTTGAGTGACAACCTATCATGCCACCCAATTTTGTTTAATTCCCTGCTGTCTTTATTTCGTGATGCTGGAACAAACATTTTAGCATTTTTAAATGATTTTCACAAAATCTCAAAATGTAATCAAAATATTTTAAAAATTCAACACCTATAAATTAAGATTAGCAACTACCTATCATATCACCAAATTTCGTATTAGTCGTTATTACGCAATGCTTGAAAAAATATAACCGCATTTTGGGAGAATTTTCACAAAATCTCAAAATCTAATAAAAAGTTTAAAAAATTGGACACCTATACTTTTTGTTGAACAACAACCTATCATGTGACCAAATTTCATATCATTCGCTTTAGTCGTTATTACGTAATGTGTGAACAGAAATTCACTCAGTTTGAAACGATTTTCGCAAAATCCCAAAATCTCATCGGTTTTTTTTTAGATGCTTATAGTTTAAGGTGACCACCTATCATTTCACCAAATACCATTTTTTCACCTTTGCAGTTATTACGTGATGTACGAACACAATACGCAGTGTGAAACAATTTTCGCAAAATCTCAAAATCTAATCAAGATTTTTTTTTAATTCGACGCCTATGTTTTAAGTTGAGTGATCACCTATCATGACACCTAATTTCATATCATTCGCTTCAGTCGTTTTTACGTGATGCTTGAATACAAATTTACGCAGCTTGGAAGGATTTTCGCAAAATCTGAAAATTTAATCAAGATTTTTTAAAAATTCGACGCCTATGTTTTAAGTTGAGTGACCACCTATCATGACACCCAATTTCATATCATTCGCTTCAGTCGTTTTTACGTGATGCTTGAACACAAATTTACGCAGTTTGAAACGATTTTCGCAAAATCTGAAAATCTAATCAATATTTTTTAAAAATTCGACGCCTATGTTTTAAGTTGAGTGACCACCTATCATGACACCCAATTTCATATCATTCGCTTCAGCCGTTTTTACGTGATGCTTAAACAAAAAAAGCGTCACGGACAGAATGACAGAATGACAGAAGGACAGAATGACAGAATGACAGACAGACAAACTTTTTTTTGAGGGTCGCATTGGATTCCCGGGTGCTTGAAACGGATAGAAATCGCAAAATTTTTGAATTCCAAGAAATGTACAGACAAAAGTCTAATTTTATTTATATAGATGTGCAATAAAGTTAATTTGATAATGTGGAGAGTGTTAATAATCATATACTGTATATTATTTGAACTTTATGTGTTAAACTACAGTGCACTTGAATTGTGGGGAGATATATTAAATGCGTTTTTAGTATATTTAGATCCCGATACAAATCCTCTGTTCGAAAATGAAAGTTCCTAAACCGCAATAGAATTTTGAAGGAAGCTAATAGAATTTTTGAATTTTGAGAGGGTGTTTAATTTTATATGTTATCTATGTAGAAAGGAAACTGTCTGAAGTGACCATCTACTGGAAGAACAAAACTGGTCACGTTATAAAGATGGCCACTTTGCAAAGTGTGGTGGTTGTAAAGTAAAATTGCACAAAAGTGATCGCTATAGACAGGTGATCACTTCAGCAGGTTCCACTGTATATGGAATGGTGACACAGACTCTTTGGCAAAACAACACTAATGTTCAAATTTAAAAATTTAAAGAATTACGGTCGAATTTCGATACGACCACTGGGAGACAAATAGTATATTATAAATAGTCGGAACTGAACCACGGCGTTTCGTCGAAGCCAGAGGCCTAACATAATTTATCCCTTTTTATCCACTTTGAAAAGTCAAGTAAGATAGTGATCCACAGATTGAATACTATCAGTTTAAAGCGACTGTATGATTGTAAATTTAATATGTCACACACTGTAATTTGATTATGCTATTTACTTTGCACTAAATCAACTATTTCCGCAACCCACAGAATTCAGTTTAGATTTGAGTTTGTAATAGACGTTTCGATATCATTTCTTTTTGCATTTGTTATACCTTTCACATATTTCGTACAAAAAAAAGTAAGCGCAACTTTGAACTGATTAACACATCTTAGCGGTACTTCTGAAAGTTAGGGGTAGTTAAATTGATTTAAAACCAGGTTCGAAAGAACAGATGTTCCAAAGTTTCCTCCCCGTGTCACCAATAAATTTGCTATTAAAGTAAAATGATGGAGTTCGAATAAGCTGAACTCTCCGAGATCATACTCTTCATTAAGTAATTGTTATATTGAGCCTGAACGAAATGTTGATATATCATATCTTCTTTCACTGCAGCTTTATAATTAACTTGATGGATAGTATTTGGATTGATTGTTAAAACCTTCCATGGTAGCATAAAAAATTAGTGGATTACATTGCTATTTAAAATTCGTGTTCTCTCTTTCAGTTCCAAAGAGAATATCCCCCCAAAAACTTCTAAAGAGCATTGAAAACAGCCTTCTACAGAACAAAATTGCCGAAGCTTCTACACCATGTTTATTTTACCGAAATCTCTTTTAAACGTGGGGTGATTGCAAAAATAAATTTTGGAAATTGAAATTTTATTGTCGTATCTAATAAATGGAGGTAAACTACCATAATTGATAGAAATTAAAATATTAGAATTAAAATATTGGATTTTCTTTTCATTAATTGTTTTTTAGTAAATAGATCGTTGTTTTAACACGAATTTTTAATTATTTATTCATTACAAGGTCTAATAGTTTATAGAACCTTTTTATACAAGGTTGTAAAAAGGGTTGAAAGGTTGGGTTGTAAAGTAGGGTTTTAAGGTTGTAAGGTTGTATGCTGTAAGGAAATTAAGTCATAAGATACATTTATGAGTTTTGATAGATTACACATACATTTCGTTTCTAACTAAAGTTACAAACATCAGTAGCGTAGCCAAGTTTGTTTTTTCGAGGGCTGGCTGAGAACTCAAATCTTTAATACAATATATCTCATAAAAATCGATAGATCTTTTTTTTTCGGAAAGGGTGGAGTTATATTTTACTGTATTTTGCTTAAAAGTGTCCGGTTATAAAAATTAACGGCTATTATGGAGAAGCCGGCGCTCTGTGTACATACAATGTTGTTCACATTTTGGTTTGTTGATGATTCTGGAGCAATACTCGGGCAAATAATGTGACGGGTGAAGTACCCTGCCGGTGGTGGTTTTGATTGGCAACCATAAAGAAACGTGTATCGGTCAGTTCGGTTTGGAATTTGAAATTGGTTCATGATGTGGATGGAAAGGAATGAAATAGGGTATTTTATGAAAAGGAATTGAGTGTGTTTGTTAAAAATGTGGTGTGAATAAGAAGCTAAATAGAAGGGCGTTGGTCGTTGGTGAAAGCGTAAATTGGGAGATATAGAAATAAATTAAGACGGTGTGGGAAGCGAAAGGTGGGAAGAACGAGGTAGTAGTAAAGCCCGGTGAGCGAAGATGGCATAAGGAACATTTCTGGACGTTTAATTAAGTGACTGAAATAAAAGAAATAAAGGTAAGTGTTTTTTTAAATGAGTCTTTGAATTCTTTAAGGTTTTATATCACTTTTAATGTGATATTTGATGTTTTTGTTAGTGCTATTTATCTGCTATTCTAATCATGCTAATTTTGGATTAGGTGTAGGTTACTTAATCTAACGTAGTTTTTTATTTATTTATTTTTTTGTTAAAAGCAGGCCAGTGTTTGCCCAGTTTATATTAGCAGTACAACTAGGTTGCTTAATCCACTGTAATTGTTTTAGGCGAAAAACGGTCCACTGTTTGCTTATTTTAAATTAGCTGTTGCTGATTTTGCAGACGTTTTTAGGTTAAATATGGACCAGGGGTTGAAGATTTTCGAATAACTTTTTAATGAATTTGATGTTTTTATCTGGTTTTCACAGTGCAATTTACGTGCAATTTTGATTTGTTAATTATTTGACTTTACTTTGTTGATCGTTCAAAATGGCGGGGGATTGTCGCTGGAGCTTGGCATTGTGGGTCTCTATTTCTGTTTTACCTCACGAATAAAATTGTAACAGTCCAACGGTGTTGGAAATTATCTAACAAGATCCCTTAATGAAAATCCCTTAAACAAGATTCAGACAGTTATGCCTCAGTGTTAGAATAATTGCCATATCCGTCAGATTTAAGGGTAATAAGGAAAACCAACGGGTATTCTTTTAAATTCATCACCCTATACCATGGGGATAAGAAGAAGAATCTTTATTCACGAATATGTACAGTGACCTCTCACTTATGCACGTTTCACTTTTATGAGAGATTTTTGGAAGGTCCTCTCAGGAGGAATAGGAAAATAATGACACAGGTGTCTCTCATTTATTTTTGAATTAAAAACGTTAAACTAAATTGTATATTTAAATATTATAAAAAATATTACCCCTTTTAACTGGAAAATTATTATTACGCGTTTGTTTTTGTTTTTTTAATACTTTCTCTCTCATAATTTATAGATGAAGAGTTAGAAAATAAGATTTTCCCAGTTATACGTAACTCTAACTTATATGCGATTTTAAGTCGGCCCTTTGAAACGCGTATAAGTGAGAGGTCACTGTAATTTTCTCCATATCTCACGCTTGCTCATTTCGTGTATGGATGCACCCGCATCAGTTACCTTCTGGCTATGCCCCTGAGAAACACAGATTGTGGTTTAACTCTCGAATCTTTTCGGGATAATAACTTTTTTATAAATAATATTGTCTTCTTTAAACGAAATAATTTATTTTAAAAATATATTAATTCAACTCAATTCTATTATACTTCACAACCGCGAGATTTTACCGCATTACTCGTTATTATTTTCGGATTTATTCATGAATTTAAAAAAACGGTTAAATAACACATAAAATGTTAACAATAATAAGTTTGTTTGCGAAGTCGTAACAAACTGATATGGTGACGTCATTTTGAAGCCACAACCATCAACAGTCACAAAACAGTCATACGGTGACTTCACTATGAATTCATTGAGTGGCCGGTCATACAGCGGTCACAAGGTGATTTTAGAGTGACATCTCTTGTGAATATGGTCACAAATAAAGCATCACAGAGATCGCACAGTGATGTCACATCACTCACAAGTCACAATGTGACTAGTTCTGTGACAACTGTGATCCTCTGTGATGCCGCAGTGACTGTTTTGAAACCGTCTGTGCGTTAGAGAGGAGCACTTCACTGCGGAACGTTTTTTTAAATTTCTTCAACCATTAGCTCTTAAAAGTTATGGAATGGTCTCAGAAACAGCTCATGCACTCATGACTGCACTCACTGCCAGATCTGCTCTCTGCTCTTTCGCCGTCGCTGCCGATGTCACGATATTCGTCAAGTACCATGCGGTACCATCTTTCGTAGATACTATCTGTCAACCACCAGAATAACTCTCGCCAAGGAGTCTATTCCAGTGTGCTGCCGAGGAAACAAGTCTCACCCCATTTTCGACAGGGGCGAACTGAAAAGAAAATTGGCGTGAAGTGTGAGATTACATTTCATTCCGCGAATTCCTCTCACACTCAAACCTCATTGAATATGGAAAGGCCCAGTTGCAAAAACGACCGCCACTAACCATACATGTTGGCAGGAGCTATTCGTGTGATCAACAGACAGTAGGTGCATACACTGGGTCATTAACAGCTTCGTGGGTAGAGACTGCTTTGCGATAAAATCCGTAACTTTTATTTTGATAATTAGCTACTCTTTTGACTGTTTAGATCGGAAATCTTACTGCAAATTACGTTATCCTGTGATGGATAAGATTTCATTAAGTGCTTTTAACGTTCCAGTACAATTAAATTAAAGGATGAAAATATTGAGTCTTGTCTGTTTCCTTTTACTTCTTCAAATTTCCCTTTCGCCTTTCAATTGACACAGTCTTAAAACACTTTCACGTCTGGCTAATGGATTTACTTTGAACAGAGACATATTTAATTAAAGTACATTTCAGATTATCGGATTTTGATTTTAAGAGATATCCAGTTTATCGAAATCAGTAAACCAATTTCGTGTGAAAATTTGAACTTATAGATTTGAGCGTACAAATGTTCTATTTAGATAATGATGCGTCTCAGTATTTAGGATGAGAGAGAGAGTTTTGAAATACTTATATAATATATTTTCTTTGCAAAAATAATTTTCTTAAATATTTCACAATTTACTAACAGTATACTGTTCCATACACCGATGTAACTATAGTGGTGGAGTACTTTGTTGAGAAGCGATTTTGCTAATGTAGGTTAGTATCTTACTTAACCTTTTCAAACCAGATTATATATTTTCTCTTTCAATTATATAATTTTTCATTGTTAACAGAGATTCAATTTATAATTTAAAAAATGAAATAAAAAGCCCTCAATGTTTAGAATGATAAATTCATTTTTCTTTATGTTCACAATTTTTGAAATCTTTCCTGCTCGATAATGTAATTAAATTTAGGACAGAAGATCGGAAACGGGTATAGGGAATATAAAAATCTGGAGTGACCTTCACAGTTTACTTTATGAACACTTTACTGTTACCAAGTGTTCAACTGAATTTAAATCGTTAAATAAACCCAATTTGAACATTTTCGAATGCACCATTTAGATACGAGCTCATTTTAAATGGTTTGCGTCCATAGGCCGTAATGTAAAAGAATTCCCTTACGTGACCCTGAGAACGAAATGTCACATCTACGCACACCAACATCTATGCAGGCCGTGTTTTCGTGTTCTATAATTTACATATTATAATTTTTATTTATCTTTAAAAGAATAACTATATGTCCTATATACATCAAAATTCATACCGTTCGTACAAGGGTGGTCAATATTATGCAGTGTGTCCGTGAAAGCATGTTGTCATCCCAATAATTTCTGAATAGCAAGTCTATAGTCATAAAAATGGGGTCTATGTATCTCTTTAACACATTTATGCGTAGTGTCTTTTTTGGGACGGTATTTTTACAATCAGTCAAACACGTTATTTATTTTTCCTACCTTTATTCACAAGGGTTGAACTTTAACTCCACAAAATATTTTAACATGACCAAGTAGGGTATAGACTTTTTAATTTTTATACATAATGATTTTAAAAGTAATCATCCCTTATTCGAGAAGTTGACGTCTGAAATTAATCTATTATTGCTAGTATTAGCAAAAATCGAAGGAAGACGCAAATATCTGGGCGCAAATGGGTTAAGACATGGACTATTTCACTACAAGAAAGTATTTAAATTTCTTGTTTTAGTTTTCTGAATAACTCATTTATGTTTATCGAAAAACACAAAACTCAAAAGAAATATGAGAAATTATTATTTTATACCTGATTCACCTGAAGAATGTATGAAATTGACTTGGGAAGTACGACTTGCACTTTTTGCGAGGATATAGATTACCAACACTATTATATAGTTTAAGACTTAAAGGGGTATAGTAAAGTTGACATGCGCTATGCAAGAAAACCACTGGCGCCACCTAGCGGCTAAATTTGAAGTTAGCATTCTTATCTCGATCTGTATATGTCAAATTTGAGCTCAGGCAAATGCACTGCTTAGGTGCTATCGTGTTTACTAATACACACATAATGCACACATCATCGTAAAAACAGCATAAAGGAATTCAGAACAGTCCCGAACGTGTAAAAACGTATATCACGACCTCATAGTAGTCTTTTTTGACGATTACAATATTTTCCTTGTATATTTTGCGTTTTCGAAAAGTGAACTCATTTGGAAAGTCTTGTCGTAAATCACTCTTCTAACTAATAAATTAACGATTCTGACGAACAGGAATCCCGTACTACTTATGAGGATCCTCTTTAGTTTATTCGTCTTCCATGAAAAGCATACATTCATTCTAGCAATATTTGACTATATACTATGGGCTTACCTTTTGGAAAGTCATGTACCTCAAGGACCATCTTTTTCAGACGTCCATCCGGTTGCTTAATACACATTTTCTTTTCTACGAACTGGTTCTCATTAATATCATACATGAAAAAAATATATTGTTGGAGAAATCTTGCTTTCAGCGAAGAAATAGTGAAATGCATGTGGGAATTCAGTGTAGTCAATTAGTTCAATTTTAAAGATATTCTTGTGTAATAAGTGACAATAACAGTTTGAATACAAGATGATTGAAAACATACGAAATTCAAACCTCCAGACTCAGTTACATTAATGAATTTATAAAATGGTAAAGTTCTACGACTGGAAGTTCACATGTACCAGTGGGTTACAAGAATGACAATTCGTATTTGAAATAACTAACTTTATTTTTACTCAGAACTCAAACTAAGCGTATAAAATTATTCTAAGTTTAAATAAACAGCAGAATATGCTTACTGGCCCAGCATCATAATCAGGGGTCGCGCTGAAAATAAAATGAGTTTGGCGAAAGAAAAAACGTTTTGGCGAAAATATTGACATTTGCTTTTCTTAATGATGTCCGAAAAATCTAGAATGAATTGGCGAAATGTTAAAAAGAGCCAGCACAACCCCTGATAATGATAGAATTTTTTCCCAAAAGTATACCATTTTGTACCAACCGAAATGATCGTCCTGCTGATAAGTACCATACTAAATGTTTTATTTTAAAAAGTTCTAATTATTTCATGCATTTCGAATTTCTTATGTTTCTATCTTGTTTACTTTTATGACAGGCCAACCATCATTAGGAAACACCGCATGTTATATTAAAAAATGCCATCAAGAAATTAAATCCATAAAATTTTCTTCGTAAGTTTAATGTGAAAAATTTACTTATAAAACACTAACTACAGTACTCGGATATCCTACCTTCTAAACAGAAATAATAAAACGACTATGGAAACATAAGCTCGGATATGCCCATTCACTCACAAATATAATTAAATTAAGTAAAATTTGTGCTGGCTTAGCCATGTCGCCTCTAATTTTGCTGATATTTAAATCTCTCCTTTGAATTGACAATGCTTAGTGACGGCTTTGCAGTTAGCTAATGGATTCATTTTCGACTAGAAGCTGTTTAATTTGTATATCTTTTCCGCCAAAGGATTTTGAATTATTAAATTAGTCAGATTCATTCTATCCATTAAATACAATTTTAATTTTAAGAGGTTGTTTCTGACAAGTATAATTATTCATCTACAATAAACTTTCAGAATACTTACATTTTATGTATGTATATACTAAGTCTTAAACACACTCATTTAAAAGAAGATGTCACTTAAGTATGCCTAATGATTATGTAAATAAAAAATATATATTTGATACCTTTCAATGACGAGCAAGATATCCTTCGCCTGCAACACAGATCACGTTTAAAACGTATAATGGCCTTATTCACCAAACTCATGACACGCGAATTCATGAAACATGCTTTTTAAAGTCATAGGTAAAATATCTTACCGATGACTTTAACACACTTTAACACGCATGTAAAGTGTTGGTGAATAGGACCGTAAATGTGCTTGTTCTTCACAAAAAAGAAATGGTTTATCTCTGATAGTGCAAATAGCAGAATGTAACTAGAAGTTACGAACAACTAACAACAATTACTGAAAATATTTTGTTCTGAATAGAGTAAATAGTGAGGCATAAATATTTAAGTAAAAAATGTTGATTAATAAAGCCAGGTTTCTCGAATTTTGAAAAATACTGTTTGTTGTTTAAATATATACAACTATAATGCATATATAATACATATTATTCTACTGATAATCACTGAAAATTTAAGCATCGGTATTTTTATTTACTAGTAAATAAACACACCAACAGAAATTTCATCTGATATACTCAGGAACAATAAAAAGAATGGTTGCAGAATGATAGAAAGCACCACTGAGCTTGTACAGGCGCGAAAAAAAAATGTTGAAGATAATGGCTCTGAAAATCTCCCCATAGATCTCTAACGAATGGCGCAAGGAATTTAAAGATAATTCTTTTACGCTGTGCGGTATGCTATATCACTGTAATTTTATCTGTCATCGTTTAGTTACAATCCTAGACCATACAAAATGAAACAGAAAAAGTAAAACATTATACAAAGAATGTGTTGCCCACAAAATACTCGCCAGGCTTATCTTAGATAAATGCATTTTTAAAAAATGCTTATTATTATCTTACTCTCAGACAAAAGAATTCTATTAAAAACCAAAACTATTTCACACTTTGTTGAATAACTGTTTTCTGTTTTTTTGTTTTGTTTATTTAGTGCATATATTGTTCTTTTGCAAATTCATGTGTGATTTTATTGGTTAGGTACTAGTAAGAACTATTACTGTCTTTACATTGATTCCTTGATTTGGTTAGATTGCGCCACAAATAGAGGCTTCTTGTATTTAAATGATGCAAAAACAAAGATCAGAAACTTAAATTATTTAATGTCTGTTTTGTCTTACGCATTGCTCTACAAATTCAAAAAAGATTTGGGATCTATGTAATATATATATATAGTACAGGTATTTCAGTGGCGTATGCTGGGTTGCTCAATCCAATACGTGTTTGAAGAAGTACACTCTATAACAAATAAATTGACGCACCAAGAAGGAGGTGTCCGATTGAGATGAAAATTGGTGGATAGGAAGACAATGTACAGAATAGTAAATGATTAAAATTTCAGAACAATTGAATAATTTATTTCAGAGTTACAGTAACAAGTTCAATAAGGTGTTGACCCGCCGCTAGCCTGGTTACAAGCTGCCACACGGCGTGGCATAGACCGATAAAGCTCCCGGATGGTCTCCTGCGGTATTTCCTGCCAAATTCGCTCCAATTGTCGAACGAGGTCATCAACAGTCCGTGCCAGATGCAATCGCCTTCCCATCATATCCCAGACATGCTCGATGGGAGAGAGATCTGGCGATCTGGCAGGCCAAGGAAGAGTTTGACAAGCTTGCAGACAGTTTAAAGCAACACGAGCCGTATGTGGTCTGGCATTGTCCTGCTGAAAAACCAGCCCAGGGCACTGCAAAAGGAACGGTAGCAAAACAGGTCTTAGGATGTCGTCCACGTACCGCTGTGCAGTAAGTGTACCTCTAATGACGACCAAAGGGGTCCGGCTGTCAAAGAAAAAAGGCACCCCAGACCATAATGCCTTGTTGAGGGCCGGTGTATCGTGCAATAGTGAAAGCAGGATCCACCCTCTGTCCTGTGCATCTCCAAACACGTCTTCGATGATCGTCAGGACACAGTTGGAAGCGGGATTCGTCGCTAAAGACTATACGTCCCCAGTCGGCATCATTCCAACCTGATCGAGCTCTGCACCACTGTAATCTGGCTCAGCAGTGTGCAGGCGTGAGTGGCAGGTGGCGTAACGGTCGGCGCGAGCGTAGATTTCGCTCTCTCAACCGTCTGTGAATGGTCATGATGGACACTGGTGCTTGGGTTGAACGTCTGATGGTTGATAGAGATGAAGAAGGCGCTGTGACAGCTGATCGGACCATCACTCTGTCCTCACGATCTGTTGTAGCCCTAGGTCGACCGCTACCATCCTGACGCTGCACTCTGCCATTTTCCACCCATCCTTGCCAGCATCTTCGAATCGTCGCATCGCTTCGTCTCAAATGACGAGCGATTCTCCGATTAGTCCAACCGGCCTCTTTCAATCCAATGATACGACCTCAGTCAAACTCTGACAGTTGCTCGTAATGAGCACGAATCCTGCACTAACAAGCACTAACTTTAGCTAGCAAGCACTAACTTTATGGCAAATGTTATAAAATTTATTTTATTTAGATAAAAATTTATTTATTTAGATAAAAATTCTTTCATGTACAGAAATATGACTTGGTTTACTGAATGGAGTATATTTTGTTTAGATTATTATGTAGGTTAGATCCAGTGTCACAAATGCCTAGGTGGGTGAATGATGTGTGCACTAGGATATCTGAGAATAATAATCATGTGCATTTTTTGGAAAAGTGCTCATATATTCAAATAATTAATAAGTTTTCAAAGTGGCGGAAAATACATTATTTAATTTATTTCTGCATATTCTATTTTATTGTTTGTGACATCTTTTATTTAAAAATTTTCATGGAATACATTATGTGTACTATCTGATTGTAAAACTTATTTTATTTCATTATGTGTAATCATAATTACTTTTATATATTTTTATTTTGCCGTTGAAAACAAATTTACCCGTATTTTTGAACGAAGGATCATTTTGTCCTTCGGTTGAGGGTAAAATGATCCTTTGGTCACTTTTTCAAAATTCTTTTTTTTAATTACTCAATGTAGGCTGAAAATATTATTGAAATATTTTATAATGCAAAATATAGTATAAAACGTACTAGCAGAATGCCGAAGTTTTATTTAAGCATTTATGTTATTTATACAAGTTCTCCCCTTAAGGCGATCATTTTAGGCCACCTTCCCTTACCTATCATAATCCGTCAGCTCGTTTTTGTTTGTTTGTCAGTTTCATTATGTTGGAAAGCCTATCTAAATCAGTTTTTATGTACTTAAAACGATAGTGAACAGGGCGCTGAACATGGTAGATGGCCGAAGAGTGAAGCTCCCGCGTTTGGACCCAACGCGCGGCTGGCGATCTATCTGTCTGGAGTTTTGAGCGGATTTCTATAGATGTAACTTTAAAAGACCTCCAATCGAAATTCATTTTTCGTCGTTTCAGATCTCGAGGTCCCCTCCTGTAGGCTTTCCATAACACGCAAACAATCAAACAATTAAAAATGACCGAATAAAAGCATATGAACTCGAGATAAAAAGCATTCGAATTCAAAATGTAATCAATTACACACAGATTAATTCAAGTTGAAAACGTATTGGAGTTCATACGCATCCTGGAGTGCAAGCAATGAACTCAGTTCATATCATTGATATACATGGTAAATTTTATATTAGCATATATATCAATGGTTCAAATAAGTATTTGAATTTACAAAGGCAATTAGGTACTGTTCCTGCACAATCCTGTTGGACTGCATTCGGTTGTTATGTACTTAGAGTACAGATGCCAGCACTAAGCAGTGGCTGGTTAGGTAGCACTTATTTTCTATTTTTGGATAGGAAGTGAATTCAGGTGTTGCTGACTAAAGTGATTTAAATTGGAGGTGGAGTTTCGCCTTCGGCTCGTGTGTTCAGTTCGCCCGGTAATGTTGGCGGCAATTTGATTCATACCTAATTATTTGTTGCTTTTGTGGAATTATTTTGCCTTTATGAAATATATTTTAATTAAAGCTGAGTTTTTGAAGTTAGTTCGCCCTGAGTTGGCGATAGTATTTTTAATGTTCAATTGTTCTGCATGCGATGTGATGTTTTGTGTCGTCCAATAAATAAGTTCAAGAAAGTTGTGACATGTCTTCTTATGTTCAAGCAACATAAGAAAGTGGAGGCACCGGCGAGATTGGGATTTGTGAAAGATAAGTGCTTTGATTTTTATTGGGATTGTATTTTTTAAAAGTTATATTTTATTTGATCTGCAATGGCAGAAGAAGAACTTGCAAAAATAAAAATGGAAAGGGGTCGTCTTAAAGCCTCTCTTACAAGATTGGAAAATAATTTCGATAGGATAAATGGTAAAAATGAAATTAATACTCGGTTGCATAGATTAGATGAAGTTTTTAAAGAATTTGAACGGCTGGATAATTTAGTTAGTGAAAAGGATTCTGAAATTGCGGAAGTTGAGGAAAGATATTTTTTCCTGAAATCTGAATTTCAAAATAAGTTAGATGCGTTGATTACTACAGAGCAATTAGTGACGAATGAAACGCAGAGTGTTGTTCAATCTGTTCGTACTGAAAGTCAGAACCAAAATGTTAGGCTTCCAAAATTGAACATACCAATTTTTTCCGGTAAATTTATGGACTGGAATAACTTTAAGGATATGTTTATAGCAACTGTTCATGCTCAAACATCGCTATCCAAGATTCAAAAATTTCAGTATCTTAAGGGGTTATTGTCCGATGAACCTGCCTTATTAATTAAGCATATTCCACTGTCTAATGATTCATATGAAGAAGCATGGGGGAAATTATTGGATCGGTATGATAAGAAGAAGCAAATTGTACAGTCGTTACTTAAAGTATTTATAGATCAAAAGTCAATTAGTCACCCGAATAGTGTAAACTTAAGAAATTTGTTGAATACAAGTGATGAAGTCATTCGAGGGTTGAAAGCTACTTGTGAGGAAGCTACTGATAGAGATCCATGGTTAATTTATTTATTGTTGCGAAAGCTTGACGTCGAGACAAGAAAACAATGGTCTATAAAAAGTGCAGAGATTGATTTCCCTACTTTAAAGCAATTTTTTGAATTTTTAAATGTGAGGTGCTCTTCCTTGGAATTAATTGCTAATAATGACGATGTCAGGCCTAAAAATGTCAATTATATTGAATCAGGAAGCAATGCTGAAAAATCCACTCGAAGGTGTATGAAATGCCAGGGAACGCATCCATTATATAAATGTGGAAAATTTAAGGGTATGGATGCCTATGCCCGAAAGAATTTTGTTAAACAGAATAACTTATGTTTCTTGTGTTTAAATTCTCACAAGTTGAGGGAATGTCCATATACCCATTTGAAGTGTTTAAAATGCCAAGGGAGTCATAATACACTTATACATGAAGGAAATAAAGGTACTTCGTGTACTGCGAAAATTCAGGGGAGGGTACCCCCAGTTTCGAACGAAAGGAGTTGCAATGACGTGGATAGTGGCTCTAAATTAATATCTAATGAAACAAAGGTTATTGCGAGTGCATCTTGTGACAATTCTAAGTATATTTCTTTTTTACCTACAGCTGAAATTTTAATTTATAATTCTGTGGGTGATGCATTTCCCTTTAGAGCACTCCTGGATTCGGGATCAGAATGTTCCTTCATAAGTGAAAATGCTATGACTATTTTGAATTTAAAAAGAAAAAACGATCGCATTGTTCTCAAAGGTATTGGAGGAGTGGAAGCTGGGCAGACACGAGGTTCAGCGACTTTGAAAGTTGGTTCAAGGTTTTCGGATGAGTTTTTAAGTGTTCATGCCTACATACTAAACAAAGTTACATCTTATCTTCCTACTGAGTCATTGGATGTAAGGAATCTTGATCATCTTAAAGGTATCAATTTAGCCGATAAAAACTTTATGCAGTCAAGGGAATGTGATATCATTTTGGGTTCCGACACTTTCTTTCATATTATACGACATGGAAAAATTGTGGGAGAGGAAAATCAGCCGATTGCTCAGAATACAATGTTTGGTTGGGTGGTAGCTGGAAGAATTCAGACTGATTTCAATTCATCGCGTTTCGCACACTCTCATTTTATAAGTAATTATGAAAATGAAACTAACATCGACGTAATTCTTAAAAAATTTTGGCTGACAGAGGAAATAAATGTTAAAAAACAGCATTTATCTGAAGAGGAAGAATTTTGTGAACATTTCCAGTCCACATATAAAGTAAATGAAGACGGTAGATTTGTAGTGAAGTTACCAATTTATAGGGATGTGAATCTGTTGGGGAATACTAAAGGAATGGCAATTGCGAGATTATATGCAATGGAAAGAAAATTTCTGTATAACAAGGAATTTGAGAGGGATTATGGGCTATTCATGAATCAATATGAGGAACTTGGACATATGACACCTCTTGGCGAAAATTTAGAGTTTACCAAGAATAAAATTTACTATCTGCCGCATCATTCAGTTATCAAGAGTGATTCTATTTCTACAAAATTGAGAGTTGTATTTGATGGTTCTTGCAAGCCTCCGGATGGGAACTCCTTGAATTCTATTTTAGCCGTAGGCCAGATTTTGCAACCAGATTTGTTTTTCATCCTTACTCGATTTAGACTACATCGAATTGCCTTTTCTGCGGATATCCAACAGATGTATAGGCAAATATTAATTGATTCAGAAGATCAGGATTTTCAACGAATAGTTTGGAGGAGGTCAAGGGACTCTGATATTAAAGAATATAAATTGAAAACAGTTACATATGGTACATCTGCTGCTCCATATTTAGCAACACGTTGTTTATTTCAAGTTGGAAAGGACTTGGAGGAGGGGGATCCTGCAGTTTCTTCTATAATAAAAGAGTGCTTTTACATTGACGATTTGATGGCTGGAGCGGATTCTAGTGAAGAGGCAATTGGATTAATAAGAAAGCTTTCTGATAGATTGGAATTCCGAGGTTTTCATTTAAGGAAATGGCGATCCAATTCCTCTGAGGTGCTGGAACATTTGTCTCTCAGTCCATTTGATTTACCAGCTTTGGAAATTCATCCTGACGAGTGCTCTAAGGCTCTGGGATTGAACTGGGATTCTACAACTGACTGTTTTATATTTAATGTTAATTTGAAATTTAGCGAGGAGATCACTAAAAGAACATTTTTATCTCAATCAGCAAAATTGTTTGATCCCAAAATTGTGCCCACAGGGGAAATTGTGCCCACAGGGGAAATTGTGCCCACAGGGGAAAATCCTGCTGACGTAGCTTCAAGAGGTTTGACTCTTAAACAACTTCCCGAGTGTTCCTTATGGTGGGAGGGATCACCCTGGCTTTCCTTAAGTACTGAGAATTGGCCTAAACAACCAGAAATTAAACCTAACGTTGATGCTGTGGTGAAAGAACAGAAAAAGACTAAATTTTGTTTTACCGTAATTGTAAAGAACTGCATTATTGATTCACTATTTGAAAATTATTCATCTTTTTCTAAAATTGTAGATATTTTTGCCTTTTGTATTAGGTTTATATTGAATTGCAGAGAAAAATGTAACAAAGTTAACGTAGTTTCTAAAGGTAAGATTTCTCCTTTGTGTACCACGGAAAGAAAAAATGCAGGTAATTTCTTGGTTTCTTATGTACAGAATTTATATTTTTCAGATGACATAAGTTGTGTGAAATCTTGTAAAGCAGTTTCAAGGAAAAGTCCTTTATTAGGTCTTTGTCCATTTATTGATAAGGACGGCTTACTGAGAGTGGGAGGTAGACTGTATAACTCACCTCTCTCATATAATGCTAAACATCCATTAGCTGGTTTAATGCTGGTTTGCTGGTTTTCCACAGCTGGTTTAATGCTAAACCAGCATTAGTTGATTTTGCCAGCTCAGCATAAAATAAGTGTTTTAATTGTAAATTATTTTCACGTTGTGTATTTACATGCTGGTTTGAATTTATTGTTAGGCATTATTCGTCAGAGTTATTGGATAATTGGTCTTAAAAAACTTATTAAGAGTTGTATACATAAATGTATAAAATGTTGTAGATATAGAGCAACCACTGCACAGCAGCTGATGGGAGAGCTTCCTGTTGATAGTCACTCCTAATAGGCCTTTTTCTATATGTGGCATTGATTATGCAGGGCCAGTTGGTATTTTAAGATTTCGTGGCCGAGGAGCTAAAACTACTAAAGGTTATATCGCCTTTTTTGTTTGCTTTGCGACAAAAGCGCTTCATTTAGAGCTAGTGAGTGACCTTTCCTCTAAGGCATTCATAGCTGCACTTAAGAGATTTTGCTCACGTAGAGGAGCTCCAAGTTCAATTTATTCGGATAATGGGACAACATTTGTAGGTGCCAAAAGGAAACTATCAGATCTATTTAAATTTGTTTCCACCATCAATGAAAACGATAAAATTAGTTATTATTTATCGCAAGTAAATATTGAATGGCACATGATTCCCCCAGTGAGTCCTCACTTTGGTGGGCTGTGGGAGGCAGCAGTGCGCTCTGCAAAGTTTCATCTTAAGCGCGTAATTGGAAATACCAACTTAACATTTGAGGAGTTGTGTACTCTTTTGACTCAGATAGAAGCTTTATTGAACTCCAGACCACTTACTATGGTGGGTAGTGAAAATGATCCCAGTGATTTAAATGTATTAACTCCATCACACTTTTTGATAGGTGATGTTATTACTTCTCCAGCTGAACCTATTGAAGATAACCTGTCTGTTAGATCGCGTTGGGATATTATACAAAAATTAAAATTAAATTTTTGGAAGAGATGGAGGATAGACTATTTAAGTTCACTCCAAAATAGGAAAAAATGGAAGGTTTCTGGGGAAAATATTAAGTTAAATGATTTAGTTATATTAAAGGAGGAAAATGTACCACCTTCTGTTTGGCCGCTGGGTAGAGTTGTAGCTACGCATCCTGGTAAGGATGGTATGGTACGGGTGGTAACAATAAAAACTGCTAAGGGTTTATTTAAAAGGCCAATTGTTAAACTTTGTTTAATACCTTCTCATCAAGAATGACTTCTTGATGGGTGGGAGTATGTTCCTGCACAATCCTGTTGGACTGCATTCGGTTGTTATGTACTTAGAGTACAGATGCCAGCACTAAGCAGTGGCTGGTTAGGTAGCACTTATTTTCTATTTTTGGATAGGAAGTGAATTCAGGTGTTGCTGACTAAAGTGATTTAAATTGGAGGTGGAGTTTCGCCTTCGGCTCGTGTGTTCAGTTCGCCCGGTAATGTTGGCGGCAATTTGATTCATGCCTAATTATTTGTTGCTTTTGTGGAATTATTTTGCCTTTATGAAATATATTTTAATTAAAGCTGAGTTTTTGAAGTTAGTTCGCCCTGAGTTGGCGATAGTATTTTTAATGTTCAATTGTTCTGCATGCGATGTGATGTTTTGTGTCGTCCAATAAATAAGTTCAAGAAAGTTGTGACATGTCTTCTTATGTTCAAGCAACAGGTACCTTATAAATACTGAAAATAAACACTCAAAAAACTGGTGTTATAAGATAGAATAAATAAAAACTTTGTGAAAAAAAAAAACACACATAAAAGGTTACTTCAAGGCGTAACGATCGTTTCGACCGAAAATTCGTTCGGTCTTCTTCAGACAAACGCTTCCGTCAAACAGAGCAGAGAGAACTGAAAAAGATAAACAATCAAGCATGTTGCCACAAGGAAACAAGAAAAGGCGGAAAAAACCAAGGAGAGGGGGGAAAAAGAGAGTGGGGAAGGGATACAAAGAATAGAAAATAAGGACAAACAATAAATAAATAAATAAATAAATAAAAATAAACAATAAAGAATACACACAAAAAGGAAAAAGAAAAGAAAACAGAACAAACAAAAGAACATAAAACAAAGAAAACGTAAAAACGCAAAAATTAATTAAATAATATTAAACTGTTTTTTAAAATATATATATACTTTTTTTATAGACAACATACAGGACAGCACAAAAAAAAGGCCAAACAAAATAATAGAAAAGGAAGGTAAAAAAAAGGAGGGGGAAGGAAAAAGGTAGCAGAAGAGAACGGGGAAGTTAATAGAACATTACAACAACAGCTTCCAAGCGGAATGAACGAAAGGAACGGAAGAACCATAGTTCACAAGACGTTCCAAGTGCTGGGTAATGGAAAAACCTTCCAAAAAATCAAGATGGGATAAAGATCGAGGAGTGCACAATATCTTAGCTTTAGAAAACTGAAATCGATGATTAGAATTCCAACAATGTGAGGCAATAGAAGATTTGGAAAGCTCATGCTTAGAAACATATCTCTCATGCTCTTTGAGCCTAAATTTGAGAGCTCTTCTGGTCTGACCAATGTAGCCCAAATCACAAGATCCACAAGGAATATAATAAATACCCCAACGGTTCTCAGTAGGAATGGGATCTTTAAGGGAAGAAAATTTAAGTTTATTAACAGGTTTAAAAAGGACTTTGAAACCGAAATTTTTGAAAAGCTCTTTCTAAATTTAATAGGCCTAATACTTCTACTACTTCTATCAATCTTTATCAATAATAGAGGGGCTAAAACCACGAGAGACAGCTAAGGATTTTAAGTAATTAATCTCATTATTAAGAGATGAAGAATCGGAGCAAATTTTGATA
>JAWZYV010018965.1:0-26820 GCA_038373885.1 Cheiracanthium punctorium
TTATTTGAGAAATTTTGTTAAGGCTTAATTTTACATTGATCCCCGAATAAAATTACTAGGTGCATTCCTAATCCATAGGTGCATAACTGATCATGTCGGAGAAGTTGCTAAAATAAAAAAAATACGCTCAGGAGACCTCTTAGTAGAAGTAAACAATAGCACACAGGCAAACAACATTATGAAATTAAAAATTATGGCCCTAAAATCTGTCACTGTCTCAACCCATAAAACACTTAACTCATCAAGAGGTGTCATATCAGAACCTGACCTGTTACACTGTTCAGAGGCTGAAATCCTGGAAAATCTGAAATCCCAAAATGTTAGTGCAGTTCGCAGAATCACTATAAAATGCAATAACCAAATAATAGACACAAAACACATAATCTTGACCTTTCAATCTCCTAAGATTCCATCTCATATCAAAGCAGGCTATCTTTCATGTCCCGTCAGAACGTACATACCTAATCCTACCCGTTGTTTTCAGTGCCAAAAGTTTGGCCATACAAAACCTTCCTGTCGTGGTTCCCCAGTATGTGCCCGCTGTGGTATCTCTGGCCATGACAGTGACACATGTTCCGGCTCTCCTAAATGCGTTAACTGCAAACAAGACCACCCCTCATATTCCCGTTCCTGTCCTAAATGGTCTTATGAAAAAGAAATCCAGTCCTTGCGTGCCACACAAGGATTGTCTTACCCAGAAGCACGTAAAATAATAGCCTCTCGCACCCCTAAACCTGGTCAATCTTATGCTGCAACAGTGAAAGCGGTTGTATCAATTGCTACCCAAACTGACCCACCCAAATCCAAACCTGTCTCTTCATCAACTTCCTCCCCAAAAGCTAAACAGTCAACTACTCAAAATAATGCCTCAATAGCCACACAAAAAGCACACCCAATAAGAAGCCTCAAAGCAACCTCTCCACTCAAAATAGACCTTTACTCAAAAAAAGTTCAGCCTACAAGACAAAATACAACAAAGCTAGACTTAAACGCATTTGCGACTGTCTTTATGCTTATGTTTTTGTGAAAATTTGTTCGCTGACTTCCCATAAAATGCATTATCAGAGGATGTTAATGTTGAACACATGTCCTTAATGTTTCTTGTAATAGCAAATTTTTCACAAATTCGATTGTTATCGTCTGATTGGATCCCTGTATTCCAAGAATTAGCGGGCGAAATTTTTCTGGCAACCCTCCTAAAATAATACCACCAACAGTCTCATTTTCAAGCGGCTTTCCAATGTTTTCTAACTGCTCTGCGATAGAAGTAATATGATCTATATATGCGGTCATAGAAGAAAATTCTTCATATTTTGTTCTAAATAGAGAGCCATATAAACCGATTCTTCGAACTACACCGTTATCCTCATATGTTCTTTGAAGAGACATCCAAGCTTCTTTAGCAGTTTTAGCCTTTTTGGTTTCAGCTGACGCAATGGGCTTAATGGATAAATTTATCTTAGCTAATGCACTTTTATCTAATTCTTGATCAATATTAGAGCCTTCAATACAATCCCACAAACCGGCATCTACGAGAAAATTTTTCATAAGAAATTTTCAAACGGCGTAGTTTCTGCCATCTAAATGCTTTGATTCAGGTAAAACCCCCACGTGATGTGGACACGGGAGTTTTTTTAACATTTAGTTACGTTTGTAATTGTTCAATTTGAAGCTGTAAAGCTTTAATCGCTTCATTTTCTAAAATAATGAAAGCACTTTAAATCTTTGAAGAATCAGTACAAATACGAAAACTTAAACTTAGAATACGAATAAAGTTTTATATTGCATACCTTTATCACAATCTTCTATGCTAATTCTTTGCCACCATAACCTATTGGGGCAGAGTGCGAGTGGTAGAGGAATTAATTAATGGCATTCACACATTTAGAACATTTATTAACGAAACATAACATAGCACAACATATAACGTCGACGAAAAACATTGGAATAAGTAAAACACAATAAGGGATAACTAGAGGCAATGGAACAGCATGTTGCCATACTATAAAAAGGTTAACAATAGGAAATATTATTATTTGTGACATCACAGTCACTATTTGACTTTAATAATTATCCCCAATAGATAAGACTTCTTGTCTTCTTTACCGAGTCTTTCTGTGTTCTTGCTCAAATGAGCTAGAGCTTCTTCTTCGGAGCTCAGAACACCTCGGAAAACGTTGCTATACAGAAATCTAGGATTTCTTTGGAAAGGCGTGAACTCTTCAACCTGCACTACGAAGAACTTCTGGCTGTATTCTTTTCCATCCAGTCCCTTGAATTTTGCTACAACAGATCTACTGTTCTGCACCAACTGTCAGAAAAAATGGAAACAGAAGACCGTCTCCTCCTCAAACTCTTTGTATGCGCATAAGAACTGGGCACAGGAGGACGGGTCTCCAGCAGCGCAGGACAATCTTCGTGACATCTGGCCACGAGGCAAGTCAAACTTGTCCTCAAAGTGGCAGCCTTCACAATATCGTTTCAGGTCTTCAAGGTCTGCAGCATTGCCTGAAGACTTTACCAAGCATTCCGCCTTAGCGAAAGCTCTAGAGAGAAGGTCACTTGTCATCGTATCTCGGCTGCCATCATAAAACTGCAAAAGCACATTGTGAACTATATAAGGAATTTTCCTTTCTATGAGGACAATGCATTCTTCTGGGCGCCGAGTTACTACGACTAGGTCTAAGCTATATTTAAATCCAGCGTCAGCCATAGCGACCACCTGTCCCTACGTCGCAGGTAAAAATGGAACAAGTCTGTGCACAACAGGCGCCTGGAGACTGGTATGCCACTTCTTGTTCTGATTGGCTCTTCGCGTCGCGGGACTTCTGTAGAGCTCTGATTGATGCTCTTCGTTATGTGTATTTCCTCTTCATAGCACTATAGCACGTAGCATGTTTGTGTTGGAAAGTATCTCGCCAACACAAACATGCATTGCATACAGCATTCAAAAAAAGTGGTTTGACTGATTTTTTTTTTTTTAATCGATTCAGTGTTTGTGTTCAGCAGGGTTAAAATTGTTGTGAAATACAACCTTTCAATCTGTGGAGGTTTCTGCGAATTTTACGATACAAAAATGAGCGAAATTTTCATGTGCAAGGTTTGCAAAAATGATTTTTACAGCAAAAGAAATTTAGACAGGCATAAAAAAACGAGTGCATGATGATGGTAAAAGATTCCTGAGTTAATATCGAATGCAAAGAAGATACCTGTCATGAGACTTTCAAGACTATTAGCAGTTTAAGAAAACATCTCGCAGATTTTCATGGTTATGCTGATTTTGAAAGTTTTCAAAAATTTACATTTTCTTCAAAACTAGGTAAGTTTAAGAAGCAAGTAGACAGTGTTTGTAAACTTTCCTCTTTTTTGATTATTGAGCCAGTTAAAATACGGCTTATTATTTTCCTGTGTGCAGTGTGCCAATTGTTATAATTCTTTTTGATAATCATCTTATAACCCATATAAAATCATTAATATATATACAAATGTGACGTGTCACTGAAATACATGTACGTGACATAGGTTTGCCATCGCTGTTCTAGACCCAGAAGCAGAATTTTTTCTGCCAATCTGCGACGGCTTTTTAAGCACTGAAAAAAATCTGCAGAATAATTTTACAATAACGAAAAAAAGGTTGTAGGATTCAGTAAGCATATTTTATCATAAGCTTGCATTTATCTAATGTTAGTTAATCAGTTAACTTGATCAAACTGATAGAAATTTACATATATAATTTATTGAGAATAGAACCTAATCTGTTTCAGTTGTCTTGGTTAATAGACTTGGATAACGAGAAAAACTATGTAAACACATATTCTTAAGAAAAACATTTCTGGTAGGTTATATCAAATTTTACAGCAATAATCTATTTAGAGGGAGTGTTTAAAACATTGCATAAAAAGCAAGAAATGAGAAAATATTCAGTTTAATTGTCACTTCAAAAACTATAGCAGTTTTAATTACATGAAGCAAGGTAAACAGTTAGCATTATCATTTTAAGACCTGGGTTATTTTTGCTACAAAAAAGTATTTGAGTGTAAGATAAATTTCTTAGTTTTGTAAATAGCTCATTAAGTTTATCGAATTACACACAACTAAAAAGAAATATGAGAAATTATTATTTCATACCTGATTCAGTTCTTATAAAGAACAAGGTTTTGTGTAAGAAATCGACTTGGGAAATATGACTTACACTTTTTGAGAGAGGATGTAGATCACATACACAATTGTGTAGGTCAGGGCTTAAAGGATTATTCATTATTCTTGATATCAGAAGAGAAGATATATTTTTGTCCATACTTCTGTTTGTACTGACTCTAGCAAAATATTTGTAATAAGAGACTCCAAACATGGAAATAAATGCAGCTTTCAAAGATTTTCTGGTTCCTGTATAACCAGATGGAGGACTATTGAGAAATATAAGCACTCTAATCAACAGTTCCAACAGCTTGTTCGTCATTGCCATCTGTACATTTTAATTGCATTTTGCTCACTTTCTCAGTGACCGATCCCTAACTTTCACAGGAAGCTTCTGATACTGGAATTGAAAGTGTGTGTGTAAAAAACTTAATAAATGCAGGTATTTTCTTTTGAAAGCTCATGAACAGCCTTAAACAATTTGAATTAGGAACCGATTTATGTGTAATTTTTTCCCCCTCGTGAAAACGTAAGTATTATGTTTTCAAATTCTTATATAACATTGAATTCTTGCATTCCAAGCAAGCAACCCCCTCAGGGGGAAGACCTACTCTAGGTCTTTACGGGTGTTGCAATCCCGGGCCCCAGCGATCTTTCGCTCTTCTTTGTTCTACCCTCCTCTCCTCTTAGCTGTCTCCTTCCTTTTCCCCCTCAGTGTAGTTTCCTCTTTGGAGGTGAGGGCCCCCCTTCAGAAGCTGCCGTCACTCTGTACCGTCAGCTTCTATTGGCGGAAAACTACCCACGTGTTTGCCGTACGTGGAGACCCATGTCCCCGGAAATGGGGAACCTGGTAATTGAGGGGTGTTCCCGTAGGGGAAATCATCTGAATGGCATTTCCATTGGGACCGGATCAACCTCAACACATTACTTTGGCCTCGGCTTCGGGTAAACGGGAGGTACACAGCATTCCCCTGTGTATCAATCGGCTGGTGGTATTGACTTGTTCAACTGCTAGGGATCAAGCAATCGGTCTTCTGCTGGGCACGTCGTTAAGGGTGGACGCTGCTTACAGGGATGTACTGTGCGCGTATAGACCCGGCTAGCACTGGTGCAAGTATAAGCATCCCCTTGTTGGGCTCCGTGGTGGGTGGTGCGGCCGGGTCCGAACACCTTTTTTCCAACATGGCTTCGAAATTTTCTTCTTCTCCCAATCCACCATCAGACACAAATATTCTGCAATCAAGCAAAGAAAACATGGATTCTCAATTTATTAATACAAATGCTCGATTCTTCATCATTCACATTGTTGAAGGTAACTTCCATGAAATATCACCATTCCTTATCCACAAATGTATCACATCTAATGTAGGTGAAGTTAAAAAAGTAAAAAAATTAAGATCTGGAGACCTCCTGGTAGAAGTATCAAACAATAGACAAGCCTCAAAAACTTTGGACTAAAATCTGTTACAATGTCACCCCATACATCTTTAAATACATCCAGAGGAGTCATATCAGAGCCCGAACTTTTACACTGCTCTGAAGCTGAAATACTAGAAAATCTGAGAGACGAAAGCGTATGCGCTGTCCGTCGAATCTCTATTCATCGCAAAAGAAAGGACTATGAGCTAGGGGAAAGGGCCTCCGGTGGAGTCGCCCTCCTAATAAATAATCAACATCCTTATCATATACTCAATCTCAACACAACTTTGCAGGCTGTAGTCATTAGAATCCATCTCAAGCATCTCACTACAATCTGCAATATTTACCTACCACCTAATGAAACAATTAGACAAACACTGCTCAATAGCCTGGTCCAGCAACTTCCTTCTCCTTTCATACTTACTTTCAAATTCCAACTAAATCCTTCCATTCCATAGATATTGCACTCTGCTCTCCCTCCATCATGCCCTTGTACAATTTCTCTGTTTCTAGTGACCTTCACAATAGCGATCATTTTTCAATAATTCTCTCACCTTTATATCAGAACCCTAGCCATAACCTTACCATCTCCTATTATATACAAGAAAAAGCAGATTGGGACACCTTCACTGAGCTCTCCGTGATATCATCTGAAGATGTTGAAGGTACAATTGATGAGGTAGTCAAATAAATAACTTATACAATAATTAAAGCAGCGGATGCGACAATTCCAAAACGAAGCAACATGCTGCGCAAAAACAAAAAACCGTGGTGGAATGAGGAATGTTCCATTGCCAAAAAACAGCAACAGAAAGCGTGGGGTATCTTTCGTCGGTACCCTACTACTGAAAACCTCCTTCTTTATAAAAAAGCGAGAGCCTATGCAAGAAAAATAAGGCGACACGCACAAAAAGAATCATGGACTAAATATGTCTCGACCATCACCACTTCCACTTCTAGTAAGGAGCTATGGGGGAAAATTAAAAGAACCATGGGGATCTATAATAACCATTATATATCCTGCCTCTCGGTCAATAACCACACCATATCTGACACAAAAGAGATCGCTGACACTATTGCTCAATCTCTGGCTTTCACATCCAGCAGCACGTCCTATTCGAACACCTTCCTTCCATATAAACAACAGTCTGAACGACATAAATTAAACTTTAATACCTCCTCCCGCTTACCTTACAATAATATGTTTACTATCAAAGAACTCCTGAAATACTTAAAGCAGTCCTGAAATACATCCCCAATGCCCAAAAACAAAGATATTAGAGTGCTTTAGTTTCCCATTAATAGCCCTTGGAAATTGAAAAGTAAAAAAATAAATAAATAAAAGGTAATGCTTAATTAAAATTGACATGACAAAAGTAGCATGATTTGGATCCAAAACTTAAGTTAAAAGGCTTTGCTGCAGCATAAAAAAAAATTTATCCTATGAAAAAAGAAAAGAAAAATTTGGGCAAACATGTCCCCACCTTCTCCACGCCACACATGGCATCTAATGAAAATCCCACACAAAATCCTTAACTGTTACTTGAAACCCCACTTTTACAATCCAACAGACGAGCTTAAATAGTTAACAAAATAAATAAAAGGGAACTTTGCAATTTTGACACCAAAGGGTGCAGCAACTTCATTGATATGCAGAACAACTCAAACAAGTAATTACAGAGATTAGCATTGGCAAAGCAAGAAAATAAAACAGATTTTATGACCCTCCGAAATTAGCTAGATAAGGAAAAAACACAATCAACAATTATCATTTAACAAAAAAATTTAAACATGGCGTTACTGGAAGTTGTACATCAGGATAGTACTCAAAGAAGAAAAAGAAAATTTAGCATTTACAGTTGTCTTCAATTCCCCCCCCTTTTAATGATGAAAAGTTAATAAAAATTTAGGGTTCTTCAACTAGGAACGGAGAACATGGTGGTTAGGAGAGAAGTGAATCGACTTCCTGGGTGGGCCGGAATCCTTGCAGATGGAAATAAAGGCAATTATCTTACCGGGTTTCAGCTGCTGGAGTTTAAAGAAGATTTCCCGAGGACATCGGTCGGCTGGACATTCAAGCAACTCCTGATGAGGCTAAGATGACTCGATCGTGGGCCGGGCTGTGGACACTGTCATGGTATGACAGAGAGGCCAGGCAGGGGTCAAGCGCTGCTTCAAAAAATGGTGTCGGAGAAGGCGCAAACTGCCGCAAAAACAGCGTGAAATCTCATCAAGGGGGTTCACTCGCTTGCTGCCCCAAGAAAAAAAATTATGGGTTAAACACCCGGCATTGTAAAAAATAAAATTTGCTGTTTTGATGATCAAACGTTGTATCAGGCCCTCTGGCCTACATGCTAAGACTTCACATAATGAACTTGTACTACGGGATGACAAAAATGCCGAGCTAGGCCTCTAATGTGCGAGGAGATACAGGAAAAGTCACGTCCTAGCAGCACCACGACAGCTCTCAGAATGATGCTTTCTGCCCCTCGCGTGGGGAGCTTCGCCGAGACGCCGACCGCGGGTACCAATCAGAGCAAGCCATCTCAGCTGGGAAACTTCGAGAACATTCGATTGTCGGGGGAAGGAAGAGAGGAAAGAAAAAATGGCGGCCAGCGACTTCTACACGCGGAAAAGAAATGAACTTGGCCGAGAAGAAACGCAGGCAAGATCGGCCATCTTGAAATGGGAAAAAAAAACTTAATTGATCAAAAGGGCAATAGAAACGTTATTAAATTTCCTAAAATTTTAGCGGGAGATGGCTAATCGTCCGAGACAACCCTGGATAAAATTTGGAGTAAAAATTTAAATTAGAAGTGAGTAAAAATAATTAAAAACCGGACATGAACAAGTGATTATGGCAAGAAGTGAGTTACGCTATTGAAGAGAGAAGGAAACGTAATAGTCAGCAGAAAATCGGCAGAATTTACATGATAATTAAGTTTACACCTCCGGAGACAGAACAAACAAAGGCAGAATTAATTTAAAGAAAAGGTCATTATTTAGAAAGTCCCAACAAAAAAAAAAGGGGGTAATTAGTAGTAATTTAAAAAAGACAAGCTATTGAGCTATACAAGAAGAGTCACCCAGACCATTATATCTCCTGACAAAAGGTACTTAAATTAAACTTCCAAGTTAATTACAAGCATTAGAAAATAAATAATTAATGTTTAAAACAATTAAAAAAATAAAAATTATTGCATTTGATTTGTAAAAACATTATCCCCCAAAAAACAATACAACACTTAATCCCCCTCAGGGGAAAAACTTACTTTAGGTTTTCACGGGTGTCGCAATCCCGGGGCCCCAGCGATCCTTCACTCCTCTGTTTTTTACCCTCCTCTCTCCTTCTGCTGTCTCCTTCCCCTTCTCCCTCGATGTGGTTTCTTCTCTTGAAGTGAGGGCCCCCCTTCAGAAGCTGTGGTCGCTCTGTACCGTCAGCCCCCTCAGGGGGAAGACCTTCTTTAGGTTTTCACGGGTGTCGCAATCCCGGGGCCCCAGCGATCTTTCGCTTCTCTTTGTTCTACCCTCCTCTCCTCTTAGCTGTCTCCTTCCTTTTCCCCCCCTCAGTGTAGTTTCCTCTTTGGAGGTGAGGGCCCCCCTTCAGAAGCTGCAGTCACTCTGTACCGTCAGCTTCTATTGGTGGAAAACTACCCACGTGTTTGCCGTGCGTGGAGACCCGTGTCCCCGGAAATGGGGATCCTGGTAATTGAGGGGTCTTTTCTCCAACACATTGCTTTGGCCTCGGCTTCGGGTAAACGGGAGGTACTCAGCGTTCCCCTGTGTATCAATCGGCTGGTGGTACTGACTTGCTCAACTGCTAGGGATCAAGCAATCGGACATCTACTGGGCACATCGTTAAGGGTGGATGCTGCCTAAGGGATGTACTGTGCGCGTATAGACCCGACTAGCACTGGTGTGCAATAGCACACCCCCTTGTTGGACTCCGTGGTGGGTGGTGCGGTCGGGTCCGAATCTCAATTCCTCCAACATGGCTTTGGAAAATTCTTCATCTATCGTCAACGCTCCGCTACAAATACTTACCAATGAAAACATGAACACTCAAATGTTACACACGAATGCTCGATTCTTCATTATACACTGTATTGAAGGAAACTTTCACGAAACATCGCCATTCCTTATACATAAATGCATTAACGCCAATGTAGGTGAGGTTAAAAAGGTTAAAAAACTAAGATCTGGAGACCTTCTAGTAGAAGTGTCCAGCAATAGACAAGCATCAAAAATCATGAAAATAAATAACTTTGGGCCAAAATCTGTTACAGTGACACCTCATACATCCCTAAACACATCACGAGGAGTTATATCAGAACCCGAACTGCTCTGAAGCTGAACTATTAGAAAACCTGAGAGAGGATAGCGTGTGCGCTGTCCGTCGAATCAGTATTCGTCGCAATAGCCAACTTATTAATACTAAACACATTGTCTTAACCTTTCAGTCTCCCACTATTCCATCCCATATTAAAGCCGGCTATCTACTATGTCCCGTTAGACCATACATACCAAATCCTATCCGTTGCTTTCAGTGTCAAAAGTTCGGTCATACTAAAACCTCCTGTCGTGGATCACCGGCCTGCGCCCGTTGTGGTGCCTCTGACCACGACAGTGCCACCTGCTCAGCAGTTGCAAAATGTGTAAACTGCAAACAGGAACATCCATCCTATTCAAAGTCATGCCCAAAATGGGCATTCGAAAAAGAAATTCAATCACTGCGAGCCTCTCAAAAACTTTCCTATCCTGAAGCCCGTAAAATAGTTGAAAACCGTACCCCTAAACCTGGTTTGTCCTATGCCGCTGTGACAAAATCTACAAAATCCGTAGCAATTCAAACCGATGCACCGAAACCAATACCTGTTTCTTCTTCAACTCCAATAGCTAAACCTGTTTCTAATAAGAATCACTCTACCATAGGAACCCATAAAAACACAACAAAGAAAAGTGCATCTGCAGGCCGTCCACAAATTAAAAAATCCTCAGCTTACAGGTCAAAATATAATAAATCCAGAATGAAAAACATCCCACCACAACGGCCCATTGACGATACTATCCTCCGCCTGTCTCCAACGGACTCTGACATTACGGACAGTGCAATGGATGATGATCTCATCCCTAGCACCCCACCGCAACCTGCCAGGATTAACGGCAAAATCTCCATTCTCCCTAAGCCAACCTGATAATGGCTGTGCTGCTTTCATGGAACTGCCACGGTTTTGTAAATAAAAACGATGACCTAAAAACTCTAATCCACGATCATAATCCTGCCTGTTTAGCCCTTCAAGAAACATTTCTCAAAAATAACAGACCTACCAAAATCCGCAACTATACAATTATTCGCAAAGACTATGAGCATAATGAAAGGGCCTCCGGTGGAGTCGCCCTACTATTTAATAATGATTATGCCTCTGAAACTGTCAATCTCAACTCCAATTTGCAAGCAGTTGCCGCACGGATCCATCTTAAACAGCTCACCACCGTATGTAGCATTTATCTACCACCCAACGATACCATCAGTCAAACGTCACTCAATAGTCTTATACAGCAACTTCCCTCTCCTTTCATACTCCTTGGTGACATGAATGCTCATAGTCCCTTGTGGGGCAGCAATAACACTAACCAAAAAGGGCAGCAAATAGAACAGTTGATAACAGACTTCTCTTTATGCCTCATGAATAATGGGGATAATACCTACTTTCATTATCCAACTAAATCATTCCACGCCATAGACCTTGCACTTTGTTCACCTTCTCTTTTTCCATTATACAACTTCTCTGTCTCTAAGTACTTGCATAATAGTGACCACTTTCCAATCTTTCTCTCCCCGTTATATAAGAACCCTAACCAAACCTCTCCCATTCCTCGGTACATTCATGACAAAGCCGATTGGCAAACCTTTACCTCCCTGGCTGTGATATCGCCAAATATCCTCGAAGGTGCTATAGACAAGGTCGTCGACACCATCACCTCTGTTATTATTAATGCCGCAGATAAAAGTATACCTAAATCTGGCATAAGCAGTCGCAGACACAAAAAACCGTGGTGGAGTGGAGAATGCGCTCTCGCCAAAAAGCAGCAGCAGAAAGCGTGGGGAATATTTAGGCGGTACCCCACCACCGAAAATCTTATCGCTTACAAAAAAGCTAAAGCCTACGCGCGCAGAATAAGAAGACGTGCGCAAAAAGAATCATGGGCTCAATACATCTCCAGCATTACCACTTCTACTCCTAGTAAGGAGCTATGGGGAAAAATAAAAAAAATCATGGGCATCTACAATAACCATCCTGTGTTTTGTCTGAACGTCAATAACAGCATTATTTCTGAAACCAAAGATATCGCAGATACTATTGGTGAAACATTTGCTTCCACCTCCTCAAAAACCTCTTACTCCAACACCTTCCTCTCCCATAAAGTGCAGTCTGAGCATCAAAAATTAAACTTTAAAACCTCCTGCAACCTCTCTTACAATAGCTGTTTTACTATTCATGAACTCGCCAATCACCTAAGACAGTCATTTAAAACAGCTCCAGGTCCTGATGGCATCACATACGAAATGTTGAAACACCTTAACTCAGACTCCTTACTAAACTTATTAAAGCTATACAATAGAGTCTGGGATGAATATACCTTTCCTTCTTCATGGAGAAGCGCAATAGTTATACCTTTCCCAAAACCTGGAAAAGATACTTCAAATCCTAACAACTACAGACCCATAGCCCTTACTAGCTGCCTTTGCAAACTGCTGGAGAAAATATTCAATGCACGCCTAGTCCATGTGTTAGAAACTGAGGGCCATATTCACCCCTTTCAGAGTGGCTTCCGCAGAGGCAGATCAACCCTTGACAATGCACTGTATTTAGAAATGCAAATCCGTAATGCTTTTTTAAGAAAAAACCACTTAGTTGCAGTCTTCTTTGATATAGAAAAGGCGTACGACAAGACATGGAGATATGGCATTCTCCGTGACCTCCATAATTTAGGCTTCCGTGGCAATCTGCCAATCTTTATCCAAAACTTCCTTTCCCTCCGAAAATTCCGGGTACAAATAAATGGCATCCTACCCAATAGTTTTCTTCAAGAAGAGGGTGTACCCCAGGGCTCTGTCCTGAGTGTTACCCTCTTCTCTGTAAAAATAAATGACATTCTTAACCAACTACCTCCATCTGTTCATGGAAGCCTATACGTCGATGACCTCCAGACTTCCTGTCAGGGAAAAGACATGCGGTACATAGAGCGACAACTTCAGAACACCATAAATCGAATCATGAAATGGTGCACTATAAACGGGTTTACCATTTCTGCGGAAAAGACAGTCGGTATCCACTTTTGCCGCTTGCGTGGGATCCATCCGGATCCTGAACTTTATTTGGGTCAGTCAAAAATACAAGTACAAGACTCCACTAAATTTTTAGGGGTTTACTTTGACAAAAAACTTCAGTTTGCAAATCATATATCTTTTATTCGCAACAAGTGTGAAAAACATCTAAACATTTTAAAAGTCCTAACAAATACTTCTTGGGGAGCGGAGCGTGATGCTCTGTTACGAATTTACCGTGCTGTTATTAGATCGAAGATGGATTATGCATGTTGCATTTATGGATCTGCTCGCAAATCAGTTTTAAAAAAACTTGACACCGTGCATCATTCTGCCCTACGTATTTGTTCCGGAGCTTTTAGAACATCACCCATACAAAGTCTTTTTATCACTTGTCATGAGCCTTCTCTCACCCACATCCGTCACAAGCTGTCATTAAACAACTATTTTCGCATCCTTTCTCATCCATCCCACCCATTGCAGGACTCTCTTTTGGACACTCGCCTGGACTGCCTGTACGGAAATCGGCTCTCATGTACTCCTCCCTTTGGACTAAGAATGCGTAGGAGCCTTGTTGGTACCCAACTGGAGAATGTCAAAGTCTCTCCTTGTTCCCTTCATGAAATTCCGCCATGGACTACACTGCAGACGTCGTACCTCCAACCATTCAATGGCTTCACAAAACAGGATACAGACCCAAAAATTTATCAACAGTTATTCCAAGATCACCAAAACACATATAAGAAATATAAAGAAATATACACTGATGGTTCAAAATCTGATAATTATGTTGGCTTTGCCTTTGTCGAAAATAACCATACCTGCAGCTATACTCTTCCTCCGTTCTGTTCCATATTTACAGCTGAATTACTGGCCATCCATGAAAGCCTTTTATACATTTCTAGAATGAAGACCAACAGATTTACCATCTACTCTGACTCCCTCAGTGTACTAGAAAATCTACAATCAGGCTCCACTACTCATAGCTATATTCCCAAAGTGCTACACATGCACGAACAGCTGACAAATCGTGGGTACGACATTCTCCTCTGCTGGGTACCCAGTCATACTGGGATACCGGGTAATGATAAGGCGGACACATTAGCCAGGCATGCTGCAATCCCGTATACTGGCTATCTCGCATACGAGGATATAAAGTCTGGCATTTCTAGCATAATAAAAAGCAGTTGGATCAATAAATGGGCAGGTGAAACCGAAAACAAACTGCATTCTATCCGAACTGATCTCACTCATTGGCCATCCCTTTCATATCGAAAGCAGGATGTTATATTAACTCGTCTCCGCATTGGTCACACGAGACTCACCCACAGACACCTACTCCTGGGTGAACCTGCTCCAGAGTGTTCACATTGTCATACTCACCTTACCATTCGTCACATTTTAACCTCTTGTACAGCTTTTAATAATTTTTACCAAATATTTTTTAACTGTTCTCATCCCAAACTTGACGATATATTGGGTGAAACCCCTCACTGTAATTTATTTTCATTTCTTCGACGTATCAATCTGCTTTACTCAGTGTGAAATATACACCTTTCTCTGACTGGTATCTGGATGGGAGCCCCCATCCAGACGTCCTTGGCTCACTTGTATCTATTTTTTACCTTTCTACAATTAGATTTTACCAGTTTTAGACCTTACGGATTTTAGCTTTACATGTTTTATACAACAACTTTTACGCGAAAGCGTTATTTTATTCTAAATACACATAGTCTGGCGCAGTATGTCCTTTCTGGACCTTGTGCCATTAAACACCAACCAACCAACCTGTACCGTCAGCTTCTGTTGGCGGGTAAACTGCCCACGTGTTTGCCGTGCGTGGAGACCCGTGTCCCCGGAAATGGGGATCCTGGTAATTGAGGGGGTTTATCCTCCAACACATTGCTTTGGCCTCGGCTTCGGGTAAACGGGAGGTGCACAGCGTTCCCCTGTGTATCAACCGGCTGGTGGTACTGATTTCGATCAACTGCTAAGGATCAAGCAAACGGACATCTACTGGGCACGTCGTTAAGGGTGGACGCTGCCTAAGGGATGTACTGTGCGCGTATAGACCCGACTAGCACTGGTGCACTTAAGTGCATCCCCTTGTTGGGCTCCGTGGTGGGTGGTGCGGTCGGGTCCGAACCCCCATTCCCCAATATGGATTCGACACTTTCATTGTCACACGTCATTGATCCGAAACCTCCTTCTCCAGGAGGTGTTAATGCAAAATTTTTTCTTGTTAAATGTGAGGAAGGAAACTTTGGCCAAACATCCCCGTTTCTTATACACAAGTGCATAATAGCTAATGTTGGAGAAGTTGTCAAAATAAAAAAAATAAGATCTGGAGACCTCTTAGTGGAAGTAGCTAATAACAAACAAGCTCACAGCATCATGCAATTAAAAAATCTGGGTCCAAAATCTGTCACACTATCACTTCATAGTACCCTCAATACATCAAAAGGCGTAATATCTGAGCCAGATCTAATACATTGTTCTGAAGCTGAAATTCTAGAAAATCTTCAATCTCAAAATGTCTGCGCAGTTAGAAGAATCACCATCCGTCGCAATAACCAAATACTGAACACAAAACACATCATACAGACTTTCCAGTCCCCTAAACTCCCCTCTCATATCAAAGCTGGCTATCTTTCATGTGCTGTTAGACCTTATTTCCAAATCCTACCCGTTGCTTTCAGTGCCAAAGGTTTGGCCATACCAAAACCTCCTGCCGTGGTTCTCCAACTTGCGCCCGTTGTAGGACTCCTGGCCACGAAAGTGACACCTGCTCTAATCCACCGAAATGTGTTAACTGTCAACAAGATCATCCATCCTATTCACGTTCCTGTCCTAAATGGTCTTATGAAAAAGAAATTCAGTCCTTGCGTGCCACACAAGGACTGCCTTACCCAGAAGCCCGTAAAATAATTAACTCACGTACACCCAAACCCGGTCTGTCTTATTCTGCAGCAACCAAACATGTTAAATCAATAGCTACCCAAACCGACCCACCAAAAACTCTATCAGTCTCTCCATCGCGTTCAACTACCATTGCTAAACATACAACTACAACACAACATAATTCTTCCATAGTGTCTCAAAAAAGCTCTTCCAAAAAAAACCCTCAAAGCAATAACTCTACACATAATAGACCACAAATTAAAAAAACTGCTGCTTATAAAGCAAAATACAACAAATCTAGAAGCATCCTTCCTCAACGATCCATTGATGACTCAATCCTAAATTTGGCACCCTCCGACTCTGATATATCAGACAATGTGATGGATGATGATGTTGTTCCCAGTACCTTACTTCAACCTTCAGGGACTAAGAGTAAATTGTCCATCATCCCTAATACCACCTGATTATGGCCCTGTTGCTTTCTTGGAACTGCCACGGCTTCCTAAGTAAAACCGACGACCTCAAATCACTTATTTACAACCATAATCCCACCTGTCTTGCCCTACAGGAAACTTACCTCAAAACTAAAATAAAAACTACCATACGCAATTATACTATTATTCGGAAAGATTACGAGTGTAGCGAAAGGGCCTCCGGTGGAGTTGCCCTACTAATTAACAATAACTATCCCTCTCAAACAGTTAACCTTAATAGCAATCTCCAAGCAGTAGCTGCACGTATCCACCTTAATCAGCTCACTACAATCTGCAGCATTTATCTACCACCTAATGAAACCATCTGCACGATCTCACTCAATAATCTTATCCAACAACTTCCTCCACCTTTCATCCTCTTAGGGGACATGAATGCTCATAGCCCCTTGTGGGGTAGCAAAAACATCAACAATAGAGGACAGCAAATTGAACAACTCCTAACAGATTTCTCCCTATGTAGTATGAATAACGGTGATAATACTTACTTCCACTATCCGACTAAATCCTTCCATGCCATAGACCTTGCAATCTGCTCTCCATCTATCCTTCCCTTGTATAACTTCTCTGTCTCACCTGACCTACATAATAGTGATCATTTCCCGATTTTCCTGTCACCTTGGTATAAAAATTCTGTTCCAAACTATACCATCCCTCACTATATCCATGAAAGGGCCGACTGGCAAAAGTTCACTTCATTGTCTACTATTTCCTCTACTGTAACTGAAGGCAATATTAATGAGGCCGTTTGTAATATCACTCGTATCATCCTTAAAGCTGCAGATGCCAGCATCCCCATGTCCTGCAACAATCTCCGTAAGAATAAAAAACCGTGGTGGAACGACAAATGCAATCTTGCCAAGAAGCAACAGAAAAAAGCATGGGGCCACTTCCGGCGGTACCCCACAACCGAAAATCTCATCAACTTCAAAAAAGCAAAAGCCAATGCACGGAAAATTAGGCGGCAATCCCAAAAAGAGTCATGGATAGCATATGTCTCCAGCATCTCCATCTCAACTTCTAGTAAAGAGCTATGGACGAAAGCTAAAAGAGCCATGGGCATATATAACAACCACTCTATATCCTGCCTTTCTATCAATAACAGTATAATTTCTGACACAAAAGATATAGCAAATGCTATTGGTCAAACACTTGCGTACACTTCCAGCAATAATTCCTATCCAAATACCTTCCTTCGACATAAAGAACATTTCGAACAGCATAATCTGAACTTTAAAACCTCACTTCATTTGCCTTATAATAGTGCCTTTACCATCGAAGAATTAAATAAAGCCTTAAAACAATCTTCAAATACTTCTCCAGGCCCTGACAAAATAACCTACCAGATGCTTAAACACCTTTCCCACAACTCCCTGATCAGGCTTCTTGAACTATACAATAGAATCTGGGATGAACATACCTTTCCCTCCCCTTGGAGGAATGCCTATGTCATCCCTTTTCCAAAACCTGGCAAAGACACCACTAACCCTAAAAACTATCGTCCCATGGCTCTTACTAGTTGCCTTTGCAAATTAATGGAGAGAATGGTCAATGCACGGTTAGTTTACATTCTAGAAACAGAGAACCATATACATCCTTACTAGAGCGGTTTCCGTAAAGGCAGATCGACCATAGACAACATCTTAAGCTTGGAGACAGAAATCCGTAACGCTTTTTTGAGGAGAAACCATTTGGTTTCTATTTTCTTTGATATTGAAAAAGCATATGACCGCACGTGGAGATACGGTATTCTCAAAGACCTGCATAACCTAGGCCTCCGGGGTAACTTGCCTGTTTTTATTAAGAACTTCCTCCAGCTTCGTAATTTTAAGGTCCGCATATTAATGGCACCCTATCTGATAATTTTGTACAAGAAGAGGGAGTGCCGCAGGGTTCTGTTCTCAGCGTCACTCTCTTTTCAATAAAAATAAATGACATTCTTAATGAACTCCCTCCAACAGTTAATGGCACCTTGTACGTAGATGACCTTCAAGTCTCTTGCCAAGGGAAGGACATAAGCTGCATTGAGCGACAGTTGCAAACAGCGATCAACCGTATTCTGAAGTGGAGTAATAGCAACGGCTACAGCTTCTCTGCAGAAAAAACTGTTGCTGTACATTTCTGTCGAAGACGTGGGATCCATCCTGATCCAGAACTTTTTATGGAAAGGGACAAAATAGAAGTTCATGACTCTATCAAATTTTTAGGTATATACCTTGACAAGAAACTAACGTTTCGCGACCAAATTTCTTACATTAAGGGGAAATGTGAAAAGAATTTGAATATTCTAAAGGTGCTCTCTAATACTTCCTGGGGGGCTGACCGTGATGCCATGTTGCGGATTTACCGTGCTGTTATCCGGTCTAGGATAGACTATTCCTGCAGTGTGTACGGATCAGCTTGTAACTCAATTTTAAAGAAACTCGACATCGTGCATCATACTGCACTACGTATTTGTTCAGGTGCTTTTAGGACCTCGCCTATACAAAGTCTGTATGTGACATGTCATGAGCCTGCACTCAACCACATACGTCATAAGCTGTCATTGAACACGTACTTCCGCATCCTTTCTCACCCTTCACACCCATTAAAACATTCTCTTACTGACAATCATCTGGATCGCTTATATCAGAATCGTCCATCTTGCACCCCTCACTTTGGCCTCAGACCTCGCAGTAGCCTTACTCGCACCCAGTTAGTAGATGTGAAAGTCTCTACTTGCTCTCAGTTTGTAATCCCACCTTGGGACACATGGCACATCTCCTACTTACAGCCATTCAAAGGCTTCACAAATCGAAACACTGATCCCCAAATATATCAACAGCTCTTCCATGACCACCAAGCCAAATACCATAATTATGAAAATCTGTACAGTGATGGGTCCAAATCTAAGAGCCATGTTGGCTTTGCCTATACAAGTGGCTCTCACTCTTGTAGCTACACTCTCCCCAATTTCTGCTCCGTTTTTACAGCAGAACTCCTCGCTATTTATGAAAGCCTCCGCTTTATTTCTAGCTCAAATAAAATGCGCTTTATAATTTACTCAGACTCTCTAAGTGTTCTAGAAAATCTCAAATCTGGCTCTCCTTCTAATAGTTATATTGCTAAAGTCCTCCATATGCACAGACAACTTATAAATAGCGGGTATGATATTCTTTACTGCTGGGTGCCCAGCTACATTGGGATACAGGGCAATGAGCATGCTGACTATTTAGCTAAACATGCTACATTCCCTTTTACTGGCTCTTTGCCTTACAGTGATATAAAGGCTGAAATCTCATATTCAATAACGCACACTTGGACCAATGAATGGAACAACGAAACGGAAAATAAACTTCATTCAATACACCCGACTGTCACCTACTGGCCCTCTTTTCCTTACCGCAAGCAGGACGTTACTCTAACACGTCTTCGCATCGGGCACACAAGACTTACTCATAAACACCTACTCCTAGGTGAACCTACTCCAGATTGTTCCCACTGTCATACCCATCTCACCATTCGTCATATTTTAACATCTTGCACAGCTTTTAATATACTTTACCAAAGCTATTTTAACTGTTCTTACCCAAAACTTGATGATATACTGGGTGAAACCCCACATCATAATCTTTTTACTTTCCTTCAGCGTATTAACTTTCTTCATTTGTTGTGAAGTGTGTGTTCCTGACTTGCATCTGGATGGGGGCCCCCATCCAGATGTCCTCGACTCCTTTTTATCTACATTTTACTTTTCTACAATTTGCTTTTATTGTTTTTAGATTTCACGGATTTTAACTTTACACTACCTTTTTACCTGAAAAAGCCTTGTTTTAATTTTTTACTCCTTGTATTTTATATTTTACCCATCGTCTGGCACAGTATGTCCTATTTGGACCTTGTGCCATTAAACATCAACCAACCAACCAACAACACTTAATCTTCTGCATATATACAAAAGAATCATGAATGAGCATGCATTTCCTTCTGCTTGGAGGAATGCTATGGTCATCCCCTTTCCTAAACCTGGAAAAGATACATCTGATCCCAATAATTACCGCCCCATAGCCCTTACAAGTTGCCTGTGCAAACTGATGGAAAAAATGGTTAATGCTCGTCTAGTTTATATATTAGAAACTCAGGGCCATATACACCCTTTTCAGAGTAGCTTCCATAAAGGCAGGTCCACTATTGATAATATCATACATTTAGAGTCCCATATTCGCCATGCCTTCCTGAAAAGAAACCATTTATTACTATCTTTTTTGATATAGAAAAAGTGTACGATCGGACATGGAGATACGGTATCCTCAGAGACCTCCATAATCTAGGTTTTCGTGGCAACCTCCCGCTTTTTATACAGAACTTCCTTTCACTCCGTAATTTTAAGGTACGGATCAATAATACCCTGTCTAGTACCTTTGTGCAAGAAGAGGGAGTACCCCAAGGTTCTGTCCTTAACGTCACCCTCTTCTCCCTTAAGATTAATGATATACTGAATCAGCTCCCTACAACCGTACATGGAAGCTTATACGTGGATGATCTCCAAGTATCCTGTCAGGGCAAGGATATGCGCTTTGTTGAACGCCAACTTCAGACTACCATCAACACTTGCTTATACTTCCTGCAGTACCTCTTATCCAAATTCCTTTTTACCTTATAAAAAACAATCCGAACGGCAAGTATTAAACTTTAGAACCTCCGTACATCTCTCTTACAATAGCGCCTTCACTATCCACGAATTAAAGAGAAGCTTAATACTTCACCTGGTCCTGATGGCATCACCACAGAAATGCTAAAACATCTTTCCCAGGATTCATTACTAACCCTTCTGCAACTCTATAACAGAATTTGGAATGAGCACACCTTTCCATCTTCTTGGAGAAATGCAATAGTCATTCCCTTTCCCAAACCTGGCAAAGACAACACCAACCCAAATAATTATCGTCCCATCGCCCTCACAAGTTGCTTATGCAAAATCATGGAGCGTATGCTAAATGCTCGCCTAGTTCACGTTCTTGAAACCAAGGGCCATATACACCCTTTTCAGAGTGGATTTCGAAAGGGCAGATCCACCATTGACAACATTTTGATTTTAGAGACTCAAATACGTAACGCTTTCTTGAGAAGGAACCATCTCCATATTTTTTTATATAGAAAAAGCATACGATCGCACATGGAGATACGGTATACTGCGTGACCTACATAATCTGGGCTTCCGTGGTAACCTACCTATCTTTATCAAGAATTTTCTCTCGCTACGAAACTTTAAGGTACGCATCAATGATATTCAATCAGACAATTATGTGCAAGAAGAGGGCGTACCCCAGGGCTCTGTTCTTAGCGTCACCCTCTTCTCCATAAAAATAAACGACATACTTAATCAACTCCCTCCGACTGTGCAAGGTAGCTTATATGTAGATGACCTTCAGATCTCCTGTCAGGGGCAAGACATGCGTTACATAGAGCGACAGCTTCAAACTACTGTAAACCGTATCCAAAAATGGTGCAGTATAAACGGCTTCAGTATCTCGGGAGAAAAAACTACTTGCATTCACTTCTGCCGAAAGCGGGGTATCCATCCAGATCCAGAACTTCATTTAGATGGTACAACAATTGCTGTAGAAGGGCATAGTAAATTCTTAGGCATGTACTTTGACAAAAAGCTGACCTTCAAGAAACACGTCTCTCATATTCGAAACAAATGCGAGAAAACTATGAATATTTTAAAGGTACTTTCTAATACCAGATGGGGGGCAGACCGTGACACCATGCTACGGATATACCGTGCCATGATACGGTCTAAAATAGACTATGCCTGTTGCTCTTATGGGTCTGCTTGCAAGTCAGTTCTAAAAAAACTGGACACCGTGCATCACTCAGCACTACGCATTTGCTCTGGAGCATTTAGAACATCACCTGTAAATAGTCTTTAAATCGCCTGTCACGAGCCACCTCTCATCCTCACTCATCAAAAGCTTTCATTGAATACATACTTTCGCATACTCTCTCATCCCTCACATCCTTTAAAGGACTCTTTTATATAGATACCCATCTGGACAGATTTTACAATCATCGCCCTTCATGTACCCCTCCCTTTGGACTCCGGATCCGTAGGAGCCTAGTCGGTACCCAGTTGCAGGATGCCGTAGTCTCTTCTTGTTCTCCTAATGAAATCCCACCCTGGATTGAAATGCAAATCCCGTACCTTCAGCCCTATGAAGGCTTCATCAAACAGGATACTGACCCCAAAATATACCAACAGTTGTTCTTAGATCATAGAAATAAATATGAAAGTTATGAAGACCTCTACACAGATGGATCTAAAACCAGTAATAACGTTGGCTTTGCCTTTGTGAATAATAATTATTCTTGCAGCTACACTCTCCCTCAGTTTTGCTCTGTCTTCACAGCCGAATTACTGGCCATTTATGAAAGCCTTCTGTACATCTCCAGAAAAAACACAAAAAATTATATAATCTATTCTGACTCCTTTAGTGTTCTGGAAAATCTGAAATCCGGCTCCCTTACCCACAGCTATATCATTAAAGTATTACGTCTGTACAAACACCTTATAAATCGTGGGTACAGTATTCTCCTCTGCTGGGTACCCAGTCATATTGGGATCGCTGGCAACGAGAAAGCAGACACACTTGCCAAGCTTGCGACCCTCCCGTACAGCGGCAACCTATCCTATAACGACATTAAATGTAGCATCTCTAGCATTATAGAAGGTATCTGGATTGATAAATGGGACAGTGAAACTGGGAACAAACTTCATTCTATACGCCCAGCTCTCACGCATTGGCCTTCTCATCCCTATCGCAGACTGGATGTCGTCTTGACACGCCTCCGCATAGGTCATACGAGGCTTACACATAAGCACTTACTCCTGGGTGAACCTGCCCCGGAGTGCCACCATTGCCATACCAACGTTACCATTAGTCATGTTTTAACTTCATGCACTGCTTTTAATAATTTTTACACAATATTTTTTAACTGTTCTCATCCTAAACTTGACGATATATTGGGTGAAACCCCGCACCGTAATTTGTTTGCATTTCTTCGACGTATCAATATTCTTTACTCAGTGTAAAGTGTACACTTTTCTCTGACTGGTATCTGGATGGGGGTCCTTTTTACCTTGTCCATTTTACCTCCTTTTTACCTCTCTACAGTTTGCTTTTACTGATTTTAGACCTCCAAGATTTTAGCTTTACATGTTTTATGCAACACGTTTTTACTTGAAAACTTTGTTTTACTATATATACACATGGTCTGGCGCAATATGTCCTTTCTGGACCTTGTGCCATTAAACCCCAACCAACCAACCAACCATCTTTTTTAGACATGTCGGCAACTTCAGCATTCTGCAGCAACTCAGAATGCACAGGAAAACTTGTAACAATATAATCACACAATGCAACATAATACTTATTGATATGATCATAAAATGTTTTTTGATCTTCAGCAGAAAGTTCCTGAACATACTTTTTCGTTTGAGAACCAACACTAATTTCATCTTCACTCTTGATATTACCATTTTCCTTATAAGGGCAGAAGAAAACTACTGGGTATTTCTCTAAAAAAAGATTCTAAATCTGATTTTAATCTATGAATCCTCGGAGCCTCACCTTGAAAAAGTGTGTTATATTTCTCAGTGTTATATTCTAGTAGTGTTTGCTGGAAACCAGGCCAGTTTTACATTTGAAAGTTCTATACGCGGATGACAGGTTACATTATCTAGAAATAATAAAACATTCCTTTTCTGCTTTTTCATTCTAGAATTGAAACCAATTAACCACTCTTCCATAATTTTTGCAGTCATCCAAGCTTTTCTGTTTGACCTCCACTCAATTGGGAGATTTTTAAAACAGCGAGGTTTGGCTGCTTTTCTGCACTAAAGATAGAATGTTCCACCTTGACAGAAACCTTGAGGAACCCATAGGAACGTTCCGCCTTGGCCAAACTCCATATTCGTCCAAAAAATATCGTTTCCACGTTAAGCAGTTTCCGTTTCATACAGGTTAACATACATTGAAAAACATTAATCGCCGCTGGGACTAATTTTTTTTTTTTTTTTCTCCCCCAATTAAGACGGGTTTTCCTGTAAATGGTAAGTACATAGTAATTGACACATGAAGTACTGAAGATGTGTTTGCCAGGGCTATACAAATTGACGATAAACTTTTTATACATTAATAATTAAATAAATAAATAATCTTAACTGCAGTGAAATCAATCATGATATTTAGCTTTATGTTTATCAAATACTACAGAAGAAACTTGTTTTTCCTCACTAAAACTGGATTTTTGTCCCCACCACCACCACAAAAAAAAAAAAAAAAAAAAAAAAAAAAAAAAAATTGTTGATCACCTAAGATTTGTGATGGGGAGACTGGTGGAAATTGGGTAAAAAAGGGTGTGTACAATGAACTTATGACAAAGAAAAGCAGTTAGTTCGTGGCTCTTTTAAAATTAAAAAAAATATTTAAAAAAAAAAAAAAAAAAAAAAAAAAAAGACTTTTTCTGCCAATTGGCTCAAATAAGCGTCATTTTATCCCAATTAACTGAATAAAACTTGTTTTATTAAATTGAATTTGTTCCTGGACTCTTGTTCCACAAAACCAAAATCTAATGTATTTTCCAGTATTTCTTTTGGTGAATTTTGAAACTGAATTTATTTATACAATTTACAGTAGAATACTAACTATGTGAAGTGTTAATGACAGAGCATACCTCTGATATAACTGATTTTTTGACTGACATGTTCAATCATTAATCACAATATTGATTTTAAGAGATTCAGATTGTGGGTGGGCAGAAGAGTTGACAACACTGTATGAGGAAGATAAAGCAACCAAGTGCATTCCCTAGCACTCACTAGAGAGGAAGGATAAAAAATTTGCATAAGTAGAGAAAAAAAAAATGAAAATTTCTATTGGAAAGTTTTCTTGCCAACTGGCTTTGCAATTACCATGCTTCTTTTACTTTATAAGGAGATAAAATTATATTGCACCTCTGTTCCTATTAATGTAGTATAGTACATTTAAATATAACTGAAGGGAATAATTATGCATTACTAATAAGTAATCAGTGTGAAAAATAAATTTTTATTTTTTGATAGATTCTTTTAACAATTCTATAACTTCGGCATTTTGCTCAAGAAGTTTATTTCTGAAAATTTCTCTCTTCTGCTCCGCTTTCTCTTCTAACTTTTCTTCAAATTCTAAAATTCTTGCTGTCGTGGACTCCATTATTTTTTGAAGAGCCTCTTCAATTTCATTTATTTTCCTCCTTTTCCTCCCTTTTCGATCATGATCTTTATTGTGAGTTGATTTTGGTGTAGATGTGCTGGCTTGTGAAGCAGGTGGTTCATTGTTAAATTCAGCATCTGATGATATGCCACTAGAATTAAAAAAAAAAACTGCATCAAAAACATACTCCTAAATTTTCATATTTTTGTTTTTAACTATAAATATATCCCAATATCTTTCAACAATAAGAAAAAATTGAAATGTAGGATATAAAATTACTTTAGAAACTGCATAATGTAAATATATAAAATCAGAAAGAGAATTTGCGTGTTTTTTCGCTATAGGTGCCCAGAAGCTATGGTTGCTAAAATATAAATCATCAGAATTGTAGCAAATTTGTCAACTAAATATCCAATAATGTGCTCAGTTATTGAAGATGCTATAATCATCCCACTACACCAACACAGTAGACTGTGAAATGGGTTTTAGTGCCTTAAATCTCCTTAAAAGTGACAGAAATATTGATAAATTATGTCATATTAACAGCAATCTTATTAAGGATGCAACAGATATCTGGCCAACAGAATTTCTTTTCCTAGCTTGAACTGTGGTCTAGATGGTCAGTTCATTAATACAATTCACTGGTGGGTCATTCCATTTCAAATCAACCAGTAAATTCCAAACATGTCACCCACCGTCTCGGATTTATTTGAAAATTTTTATAAATGTAGCCATTAGTGTTCTAACTAACAATATAAAATTTTACTGAAATATCTCTAATACTTTTTAAGATTAAAATTATGGGAAAGTGGCCATAAATGGCGTTTTTGCATACACTTATTTTAATGGTGCTTTTTCAGATAAAAAATCATAACTCTCTTTATTTACAATATATGTGGTAATCAAGAGGCGCAACCCTCCAGCAGATGGCATCACAACCTCACGTCTACAGAAACCGCAGGTTATCAGAGTCTAGGAGCTGAAGGTAGCAGATGCGAACGAGACCACGCTCGCGTAGGAGCGATGTCGGACGTAGCTCTCTGATCGCGCGTAGGCGATTCGACTCCAGAACGACCAAACGAAGGTGGCCAGTGGCTCCTGTGTGATAAGGAAACCTATCCCTGTTAACGAATCCACTAATTCATGTTCTGCAAAATCTCTCATTTCTTTTGTAAATAGTTCTTCTGTTATACTTAGCCGAGCAATAAACGTGATTGAGAACCGTAGGAGTGCTTCCAGTCTTATTTCGACGTCGCCTCCTACAACCATGGGGGCTCAGGTACTGTAACTTTTTCGTTCTCACAAT
>JAWZYV010018966.1:0-26407 GCA_038373885.1 Cheiracanthium punctorium
AGAATATTTCTCCCCTTAGAATCACACTGAGGAACACAGCAATTAACTTTGTCGTTACCCATGATATATTTTGGCAAAAAAAAAAAACAATAATTTCTCACGTTTGAAATAAGCGCGTCTCAAAACAGTAATATGTAAGTATGTAAGCTGAGCTGAGCTGGCCAGGCAAGCCTGCCACATAGTAGTTCTAGTTAGGCCGCTAGATGGCGTATTCAAGTCCTGAGATCGCGACTAGAGACGAGGAGTACAATAGAGAAGGCCCTGATTTGATACGCCATGAGCAGGATCTTATGCTGATGATTAGTTTCGGTTTCAGCTTGTTTGGACCTAAGGGATTATTTAACACTTTCTTCTAGAAATATGAAGCTGCTGCATAAGAAGCTAGAATATTAGGCATTAACAAATAATACCTTTTTATAAATTATTTTTATCTTCATTGTGAGATTTCATTTAAAGTGTTAATAATAATTAAATATTACAAATAATTAAAAAGATCGTACCTTAAAAAGGTGTGGGAGGTCTTTAAGGAATATTTGTACTATTTTAAACTCAGAAAACTCAAAATCAACTCAATGATGTATTATTTATTCCGTGTTTGCATTCCGAGCAGTTAATAATGAGAAACAGTAATTATAAAATGCATACTCATTGCATTTCAATAGGAGCTGGCGGATGTGAATACCGCCAACAGACAAATTTTAGCTTCGAACTCAGAAACCATGCAGCAGAAAAATTTATAGGGCACCATAATGGGGGGGGGGATTCATTTTTAAAAAATCATTTCGAACACTACTTTTAGGACAATATCACTTTTTTACTCTAGATTTCGAGATTCCGAAATCACACACACACATTAAAGATTAGTCAAAATACTTCATGTATGGAGTGATAATCTTGCACAATACTGTAGTAGTAACTAAAACAGATATTTTAAACTAGCAAAATACCGTATTACAACATGGCTGTCAGCACAAGCAGCCATGTTATTATTTTCATTAATAAATATTTCACAAACACATTTTAAATGCACACATTTTAAGTAGACTTAACTTTAAAAATCAAACATGTAGAAAATCATGAATGAATTTAAATAACTAAATAGTAATATGTTTAGGTAGATCCAGTAATTATTTAAGTTCCAGAGAGGTGAGTTTTCAAAGACATTTTCCTTACTGGGACTCAAAACTATCATTTTTTGACAGTTTAAATGATGTTCTGGGTCCACATGGATGAAAAAATGGATTGACAGGTCATTTTTGTCTTCACTTGAGTCAAGAACTTTTCCGATCCACCAATCTTTTTTAATACATGCATGTAACATAGCAAGGCTGTACCCAGGGGGGGGGGGACCATGGTGTCCGGTCGCTCCCGGAATTTAAAATTTTATTAACAAAACAATAATGAAGCCTTTTTGTGAAAAATTTAGCCTTTTTCACCAATTGGACCCCTCCCCCCACCCTCCTGAAACTTTTTTCTGGGTACGGCCCTGCAACATAGCTATTCTTTATGAAACGATAAGGTACTTTAACATATTTTTGAAATATTATTATCATCCTATTGTGTGCATGTAGATGTTGAAAAGTATTGATAGTACTTTAATTGAGTCGTACAAACCTATGATATCTCTCTGGTACCAGAAATTCTTTTAATGTTTTTTCAATTTCCACACAACGGCCTGAATGTATTGGTCATTCTATTATGAGACGGCAAACATTCAGGGGCCTTGATAAGGGGGGGATGTTGAATATTCTGTTAAACTTGACAAAATTAAATACCTAGTTGGTAAACTTGGTAAAGTAGCAAAATTTAATGAAAACTATACTTTTACTTCATGGACCCCATAAGGGTGGGGGCTGGGTGAACCCTTGGGTCCAGGGCCCACATACAGCTTTATGCAATGTAATTATTATAATCTTATAAAAACAAGAAAAAATATTTTGAATTTTTTCTTTCATCTTACGAAATTTTACAAGATTCTACAGCTAATTATAGCTTAAAATTTAAAAGATACACTAATAATAAGCAGTTTATCATGAACTTTTAATCAGTGGTGGCTTTTCAGGTGAAGTAGGTGAAGTGCCTCTTCACCAAGTATTGTAAGTAACAAAAAATTGTGTAACGTAAGCAAGCCATAATCCTTTTTCAAATTTTGTCTGTAAGAATACACTGTGCTAAATCATGCTCTTACTATCAGTGAAGCCAAACTCTCTTCCCTTCCCTCCCGCTCCCCTCCCCTTGCCGCGCGGCCAAAGAAGTTTCAAAGACTTGTATCACGATTGGTCCATTGTTAGAGTCACGTGGTACGCGGGTTCTGACGGGGTGCGTTGTGAAGTGCTAATGAAAAATTATCTCTTCTACTGCACTTATCGGTGGGGTTGCCATGGTAACCTCAGACGCTCCATTCAGTTTTACAACTTTACTTTCTATCAGGTGAAGAGATCCCTGAGAAAACGGTCTGTCTCTTCAAGTGAGAGAAAACCCAGCGTAGTGCGTCTCCAAGAACAAATTGGCGTAGGAAAATGAAACCACGTGATTTGTTTGAGATTTTGGCACACCAGATTTTTACTGCTGTCTTTTGAAAATTTTACAGTTTTTTCTTGTGTTAATTTTAATGATAATAATAGTTAGTTTCTTTTCTGTTTATTCACCTTCATTATGTTTCCTGTAAATGATATAGTCTGTAATGTATTACAAACACCGTTTAATCGGTGGAATGATGACGATAAAAGAGATGTTCTTTCTCGTGGTCGACCCAGAGCCTGATTAGCGAGAAGCTTCCCGTCATAATTTGAAGGGGGCCCAAAAATGACTGTAAAACTGATAAAAATTCAAAATTTTGTTTTTAAATTATCTTTTAAGTTATTGTAAAGATTTTTAATGAAGAGAAGTGGAAAGCTATTTTTAAGGTATTTTAGAAGTCTTGATACTCCATGTAGCAACATTTCTAAATTAATTCAGTTTGCGATTCTATACTTGGGACATTTGTTCCAGTTGAGACAAAATTTTCTATTATCAGGAACATTTGGTTGGTAGAAAGGGGTAAACTTTCAATATGTAATGTTAAAAATCGTCTAAAGGTCAAAATTAATTCTGAACTTCCATGTTGTGATTTTTATGATGTCATCAAAACGAACAAAGAATTCCCGAAAAAAGCCCCATGTCGCATGAAAAATATATGACTAAATAAATAAAGTTTAATGTTTCAGTAGTAAGGAAATGTTTTTATTTTACTTTTTACAGTAATTTTAAAAATACTATAAAATCTCATTACAATTAAGTAAACTATTGCGAAGATAATGAATAACATATTTTTATCTAAGGTAAATTTCAAATTAATGAAAAAAATATATTTTTCAAATAAAATCATTAGAACTAATTAAATCAATTAAATATCATTTTAACAAAGAAAATCATTAAAAACTTTACTTAATCCAAACAAAAAGGTGAAGGGGGGCCCGAAATGGGACTGAGCTTCCATTCACTTCAAAGGTTAATCGGGCCCTGGGTCGACCAATGAATAATAATTAATGCATCGCTGAAAGATTAAAAATTTCTTTCCGCAGAAAGGCCTATGCCACCGCCTAATTACCATGCTTAATGGCCATGGGCGCCGGCAGCATAGGGCAAGGGGGCGATGCCCCCCTGGATTTTTGTATGCAGTGTTTTGCCTTGCTTTTTTGCTCTTTTCAACATGGTAACTATACGTTAAAGTAGTCTTTGCCCCCCCTTGAGTAGCCTTTGCCCCCCCCCTGGGAAATATTCTGCCGGCGCCCATGTTAATGGCTACATCAGGTGTTTTTCATAATGTTTTGGTATAAGCTCTTCACCTATTTTTTTGATCACGAACCGCCACTGCTTTTAATAAAATTCGTGGTAGTAGCTATTGTCATTGAGCATGTTGTGTGAAATTGTTTGCGTGTTAGCACAGTAAGGTTCGCTTATTTATTTATCTTGTCACCTACAAAACTCTACTCTAACAAAACCCAGTGCGGTTGAAAAGACGCTGAACAACTTGAATTAGAAGCATCAAATGTATTCATGTCATCTGTTGTCTTTCCTATTTTAGATTGCGTCATGGCAGATTTGAAAACAAGATTTTCGAGCCGTGAACAAATTTGTTATCTGTTTTCACCAGTTTTGGACTTTCATGGGCCTAGAAAATGACGAACTGAATGTCAATACCACCAACTCTTGTCTCAATGTATCTTTCAGACTTTGTTGCAGATTCTGACAACCTAGTTGATGAAATTACACATGAAGAGCATTTATACAGCAGTAGACCGAATGTAAGGCGATATTTTTTGACTGATCCTGACTCGTGCTAAATGTAGGATTTTTTTCATTACCTTGAAAATTTTGGGGGGTCATTCATGTTCGGGCTAATACAGTAGTAGTCTTCCAATCAGAAAAGGACAAGGACAAAGTTTCTCACAATTCCATTTATAATAAAAATCTTCAGACATCTTTTTTTTTTTTTTTTTTAGCCTGTGTACTGCAATTACAGTCAAACTTCGTTATAAGATCACCCGTGGAGAAAAAGTGGCCTTTTAAGCGGTTGACCATATATGCGATACAAGTAAACAGCAGTCTATTTTAACTCGCATATATGCTTTTGCAAGTAATATTACCATTAGAGTGTATTATATATAAATTATATCGTATTATACTATACAGTCAAACCTTGTTATATGGTCACCCGCATATATGGTCACTTTTGAAAGTCCCGACTTACTCAATAGGAATTCTATGTATTTTAATATTGCTCATATGGTTATGCCATCATAGTTATATGGTCACTTAGATCGCTGTGGGAAATATTTTTGAAAATTGACAAAGTTACCTTTCAGTAGGAGATAAGTGATCTAGCCTTTCTTCATCGTGTTGATAAGAAAAGGGACAGTTTGTAGGGTTACAAAAAGGATTAACCTCTGATCCCCTCCATTTACTAATGAATAAGCAGTCATTCATTTGAAAAAGGGATTGCACCTCGCGTTATTCCTTGTTTAGAAAATAAAAAAATGTCAGGGGCAGAGCAGGTGTCACACCTATCCCTGGAATAAGTTCCAAGTTTGTTTCACATATTTTCTCCATTTCCGTTGAACACTGTTAGGTGGTTTTTTTTTTTTTTAATGCAATCTGAGGCCTCACAGAGGAGCATTCAAAAACTGTTAGTGATCTTGAAAAAGTAGAAAACATCTAAACAGAAGGAAAGGCAATCCTGCATAAATGTATATTTTAAATGATGAATTGTGTTTCTAACTTTTGTAAATATATTTTGCATTCATTATTATTTTCTTGTTATGTACCTAATTACCGCATCAACAAGTAAATAAAAAATATTAATCGAATAACAATGTAAAATTCTGCTTTTCCTTTAATATCTATATACCTACAACATATATATATATAATATATATATTATACTATTCCTGCGAATATGGCTGAAAGGTCTTTTGGTAGACTGGTAAATTCTTTCAAAACTTGGAAAAGGAGCACAACAGGCCAAACTCTTTAGTAATTTTAGCAGTTGAGAATGAATTGTCCAAGACTTGACTTTTTTTTCCCGACGTCATTGCTAAGACTATTGTTAAGCAGTCTTATTTTGTAGTCAGTGTCTATGACTCATATAGATCCTAGAACTCGTTTTTAATAACTACTTTTATTTTAATTTCTATGTGTTAAATAAGTATACTTGCAGTGGTCGTTTTAAGTAAAATAATGTTATAAATGAAATTTAGTTTGGATTTTGTGAAATAGTTATTATAATTGAACAGTTGAGTGGAGGAACATGTTAACAGTTTAGTAATTTTTAGATAATCAGCTGTAAAATTAATTGTCTTTTTTCATCAGTTCATTTATTTCCTGTTCATCTATTGAAAATCGCTTTATCAGGGACCGATTTGTAGGGATGGAGTCCCAGGGCAAAACCTCCATTGAGGGGGGGGGGGAGCGTCTTACGAACACTTTCCTATACAATTCAAAGTAACTTTCATATCACACCATACATGAATGTTATAACAGCATAAAACTGATAATTTAATCGAGATGCATCGACAATATTTTTGTATTTAATTTCCTAATATTTTTATCACAGTATTTATTTATAGTGGGGTAGATCTTTACTTCCCTTTTCTTAGGAAGCTATTTCTTTTTATCTGTTCTGGTTGAAAATCAGTTCTATTGTTTCCTTGCGATCAGCATACATGTACAGCTGCGGGGGGAAAAAAAATCACCCACTTGCTCTTTATTTGGCCATCGTTCGTTGTACACCCTCCAAAAAAAGTATTCGAGCAAGAGAGAAATTTCCTACGTTGGTTTCGTATATTAAAAATTATTTATCATAGAATATGAATTAGGCTGTGTATAAATATGACTTTCCATATTTCTATAAAGTTGTGCGTTTTTCAAAAACTCAATTATTATTCGCAAATCTAAAATAGGAAATTTTTCTCTTGCTCGAATACTTTTTTTGGAGGGTGTACAGCAAAGTTATATGTACCGTTCGTTTGCAAATAACGCATACTTTAATTTACTTAATTATTGCATAAGGGGACGTCTTCATATTTAATTCTGCATCAACTTCATTTTTCTCAATGGCAACAATCTATTTTGACTTTATTAAACGAAAAAAAACCTTCAAATTACCCCCAATATAAATTTTCCCCAATTTTCTACGATATTTCTGGAGATATTGTGAATTATTTTTTGAGCGATTTTAAGGGACTTTTTGCAAATTGAAAAACGCTATTTGAAGGTTCCAAACTTTTCACCTTCCACTAACTTCGCTCGCGGTAGTTAAAAGAAATAAATATTGTTTACAGAGAAAATACTGTTTCTAGTCTTAAAGTTTTTTGTACTGAGAATATCAGAGGTAGAAATTAAAATATTCAGTCAATGGTCCAAATGAGCCATGACTCCAAAACTTCCTTGGTCCGAATACTATACATGTTTTTTTTTTTTTTTTTTTTTTTTTTTAAAGGAAAAAACAACTGCTTACGATTTTTGAAATCTGTATAATTTTGAAATTGCTATTGAGTATTTGAAGTTTCTCTTAGACAGGTGAAATATTGCCAAGAGTGAGAATCTGTTCTCTGCTCTTCTGACTACAAGCATGAATCAGAATGGTCGAACTTGAAGAATGGTTTCATAATTGAAAATTCATTTGTTTGAATTTCATGTAAAAACACAATTACTTTTTTGCCAACTCAACATTATCACTGTGTTTGTTATTTCACTTTCTTCATTTAATATTATCGTCTGCAGGGTGCAATATTTTTTATGTCTTTTGGCGGTATTTTAATTTAAAGTCAGATGAAAATTTAGATAGGAAAATGCGATTTTGGCTGTTTATAAAGTATGGGGAAGTCCAAAGACCCGATGTTTCAGATTTTAAAAGGTCAAATTCATGCCTGGAATGTTGAGGATGTTAGTTTTTCAGAAACAGGACGTAGTATTGGAAGACATACATCTACTGCATCTAATTCTATGCTTGGAAAATATTTTATTTGGGGGGATATAGTAGAGGACGCAACAATTGATGCTTTATAGAATCACCATCAAACTGTAAAAACCTCCTAATTTATTTGCTTCAAAATTTGCTATTTTTAAAAATACCGCTATCTTTTACTATTTTTGCACAAAAGAAATCCAAGTTGTGTTTATTTTAAGCAATTTTTAAGATATTGAAACTTAATAAATTTATATATGGTCATTTAACTCATGAAAATAACACATTTTATTTTAATATAAATTAAACTACCGAACTTAAAAATTTGAAATTTTCACAGGCATGTATTATTACTTTCTGCATCTATTTCCATCAAAATTTGGCTAGGTCGCTATTCATAATTTTTTGAAATTAATATAATAATCCATATTAATATTTTATTAAAAAGTATAATAGTAAATTATGTTTGGGTTTTTTAGTCCTAATAATACGAATAAAAATCAGTTTCTTACTGTCAATATTATATGAGATGTGAATTAAAGTATGAAAAAATATTTTAACATAGAGGGAGGGGGATTCTGGTAGCTCATAACTCGCTCATTTTCTGTTCAAATTTATTGAAAATTGGTATCCGGGGTTAAAATGAGCTAAATTTTTGAAATATGAAGCGAAATCCAGGGGTCGCTATTGGGGGGGAAAAAAAAGTTGGTACGAATTTTAAACTGGAGATTGCCCCTTATGCAAATTTTATGTATAGCAAATTAAAATGCACATCAATCGTAAACGATTGGTATCGGTAACTTTGCTGTACGGCGAACAACAGCCAAAAAAAGTACAAGTGGGCATTTTTTTTTTCCGCAGCACTACATAGGCCATAAAGATAAGTCTGCGCTGAATAATTGCATGAGACTATATACTGTTTGGCTAAAAATAGTATGGATATAATTCCACAGCTGTGAAATAGAAACAGGATTTATTATTATTTTTTCATAAAACGAGTTTCTCTGTCTCTTATTTTAAATTAAAATCAAAATTTCCAAATTCTTAAAAACAAATTTGGGGGGAGGGGGGCTTTTGTTGGAGGCCTGGGTGTTTGCCCCGAACGCCCTGCCGGAAATCAATCCCTGCGCCTTATAAGATTGACAGAAGACGATTGAAGTTCCTTTCACATGAAGCTGTATTTGTAAGTATGGTTAAAAATATTACCAACTTCTTACTTTTTACTACTGGGTATGTGTAATTTTGCCAAGTGGACCAGAAATATAAAGTAAATTATAGTTTTCGTGAGCAGTTTTTACCAAGTTTTTAAAACTAGATATCTAATTTTGCCATGTTTAACAGAATTTTCTAGTGTTAGGGGGGAGGCTCTCCCCCTTCCCCCCCCTTTAGCAAGGGTCCTGGTTCTAATGCAAGTTTACGTTATAGCTAGAGAAAACCACCCCAAACTCCAGATCATTATATCGGCAGCCAAGCGAAAAGCCAAAATCTTATGCGCACGTTAGCCATCTCCCAGTGTTCAGTGTCTCATCTACTCGGTGGTCATTGGTGGGCTTTATGTAGATTTAATAGAATAATAATAACGAAAAACTAATATTATTAATGCTTGTCCAAATAAACAAATCGTTTACAACAGTACATATTAAGAAAAAATATAAATCGTGGAAAAATTCAGAAAAACGATCATTTTATGCCTTGCTAGAAAGCTGCTTTTCTTGCAGGGTTTGAAATACATTACAATGAAGCTCAGTGCACATTTTCTGTTTTCAGTGACCTCTCTTCCCGATGCACTTTCTCTGATGTTAGCGAACTGTTAAATTTACAGCAGGCTGAGCTGAATGTTCATGTTTTTCCTTGATTTGGAAAGGAAAATTTTAAATTTTAAGCAAGTCCAGTACGTTATTTATATTTATTTACAGTTGAATGCCAGAAATCCGCCGACCTAAAGTCCGCAAACGTCCGAAATCCGCACACCTTCTCTGATATAAATAATGAAATTCGCAGTATTCCACCACTGAAGAAATTGTTGAAAAGTTTCTTGCATCCAGATAAATATGATCCTGATGATGATCTAAAACTTGGGTAATAATAATAAAATCCATTTGATAAAAAAGTTAAGAAAAGAATACCCTAAATTTTTACAGCTAAGTTCTATAACAAAACAAAAATTAATCATAATTCTGTTTAAATATTCTGATGAAACTATGCAGTTTAAACAGTTATTGTTTAAACTGAATATTTAAACAGTTACACAAGTTGCAAAATTAAATAAATAAAAGAAACAAAGTAGAAAAAAAATATTTCAAAACAAATCACCATAGAACATGTTTTCAAAATTAGAGAAAGGAAATTTTGAAACCATTTGCTTTGCTAGTCTTCATGCGATTCCTTTTTTTCTCCTATGCTTTTGTATTTAAAGTGAAAATATAGATGAAATACTTTTGACTGTGTTTTTATTTCATTGTAATTGTATTCTCCTTTTCTTAAGTCTGAAATGTAATAGGATATATCTTTTATGGCCTGAAATCTGCAAAATCCTAAAATCCGCACAAGCCTTGCTCCCAAGCTGTGCGGATTTCTGGCTCTCTACTGTATTTATTTATTGTATGTTTTCTTTTTTTTTTTTTGTGTGTGTGGGTGGGTGGGTGGGGGTAAGGGATCGTAAATATTTTTAGAAAAATAATGTGGAACAAGATATTCAATAATTTGAGGAGCATGATTTCATTAACCAAAATTTCGGCTATAAGTTAAATAAGTTTTTGAGTTGAAGACAAGAAAAAAAAGGTGGGTTATATAAATTAGGTGAATTTACATATACTAGTATGTACTAAAGAAAAATAATATTCTGAGATACTATCTTAGACTCAGCTAGACTTATTTTTGAGATAAAATAAGTCGATATTTTTGAGATAAGCGAATTTTTTTTTATGCTGGTAAAATAGAATTATAAACACATCGTTATAAATAATAGCTGCGAAGAAACGTTACTTCTCCATATTGCTCGGGAGCAAGGCTGTGAACAGGAGGTCACGAGGTGAATTTGTTGCTACGTCTTTCTAATGCATGAAAAGCTAAAAGGGTTAAAGGTATCGAAATACTTAGATAGTGTCGCAACAAAAGTTTGTCTCTCAGGAGAAACATTAATTAGAATGCCCCCTTCCAGGGAACTGTGCCACCATCCCATGGAATCATAACTGATTGCACTACGTGGGCCACGTGCCCCACTTGTCCCCTCTAGTTGCGGCCCTCCCTGGCAGCAGATATAAATCATGAAATCGCAGAAAGTTTGTATGTTCTCCTAAACTGCGTCGCATTTGAATTCGCACAGTTTCTGTCAAGTCAAGTGAGTTGAGCACGATCATCGATTGTCTCTTTGCTACTGACCTTCAAAAACCAAAATTAGGTTCATTAAAATATAAATGAGAAACTGACTTCAGCCTATGACAGGTCTGCAACTAAAGGGAGGGGCAAGCAGGGACGAGCACCGGGAGACGTGCTAAAGGGAATGCCAAAATCAGTTATAGTTTCGTGCGATGGGGACGCGGGTTTATGGAAGGGGGGCACACTAATTAAGGTTTGCCCCTGGTGACATAAACTCTAATTGCGGCATTGCCTGTGAAAATGACCTCTTTTTGTCCACTATTCAGAGGATCAGGTCCTTTTTTTTCTAATGGTGTACTTTTAATTTCAAACAAGTTCAAAATCGCTGCTCCTTGATTTTTGCGGTCCTGGGAAATTATCTAGCTTGCCCATTCTTCAGTCGGCCGTCGTCCCTGTTCGGTTGAAAAGCAATTGCGATTCGATTCTTTTCTTGATTTTTGTAGATTTTTTTTTTTCTTTCTTTTTAGAATCTGATAGTAAATGTGGATCATAAATGCATGATCTGTGTTCAAAATCATAACTTTGCCCATGACTTTTTAAAGTAGGGGGGCAAAATTTTACAACTGCAGGGGCAATTGCCCCCCTCAGATTACTCCTATGCCAGGGACGATTCCTGGCACCCACCACGTAAATTCGTACCCTGCTCTGATCCCTTATGATTATTATTGTGTTTCTCCTTGAGGGATATAGTATTAAGTTGGCTTTATACAGTGTTTAAAAGTGCATCTTGAGTTACCAATGCTGAGAAAAAGAGAACTCTTCTTCTCCGGAAACGTTTGGTCAAATTAGTTTCATTTTAAATTTTAAAGAATTTATACTCTTCAAATTAAAAAAAAATATATATTTTCCCGCAATTAGTTACATCACCTATAAAGCTTTTTTTAAGGAAAATTTTAAACAATCTGAAGGGATAAAAATACTGATGTTACAAATACCTTTTGTTTATTGATTTATTAATATGTTAACTTAATTGTAAACATTAGGCCTCAAAATTATAATTATGTTTTCATTTTCTCTAACATTTAAATACCCGTTTTAAATATTTTATGTTATTCACTTAATTTGAGTAAATTTTGGTTACCAAAAAAATCATCATGCTTTTTATTCATGATTGCATCCCATACAAAAAGAAAATGTCGACTTCTGTAAACTGTTGTTTTCTTAAAACCATTTATTACCAAATTACAACAAAATTTTAGAGTAAAACATTCACTCAAGTTAACCCTTTAAGGTGCAACCCTTTCCCAATGCTGAAAGAAAGGCAGCCGTTGCCATCGCTCGACTTAACTACCAGCAAGATGGCGGACGATCGAAACGTTCAGCGCGTGCCACAGATCTAGAGACCCTTTTTTGACGGCCGCTGGCTGTGTGCGGCACAGCCAGCTGCATCAAATAAGGATCTCTAGATCTGTGGCTATGAACGTTTCGATCGTCCACCATCTTGCTGGTAGTTCAGTTGAACGATGGCAATGGCTGCCGTTTTTTCAGCATTGGGCAATCTTTCCAGCTGTTCTTGCATTCTTAAATTTTTCAGCAGATGTCAGTGCTGTTAAAAATAATCGTGACGATTTTTTTTACGGGAAATGAGGTGCTAAAAAGTATTCTCGTGGAGCTATGTCACCCGCAACTACTTTTATAGAAATCAAATGTATTCTTCCTGACTGGCAACAGTCAAAACGTCAGAGTTTGGTGTCCTCACGGCGAGGACACCGCGCGTTAAAGGATTAATGCATATGCAAGTAACAAAAATAGCCTGAGATATCGGTCCCCTTCCCAAATGATTATTTCTATGCCCTATATTATTTTTAAATAATGCTGAAGTGCGTGTTATTCTCGGAGTTTTTTTTTCCCGGCATCTTACCATGGATTATGTTTTTTTTTTTTTTCAGTATGCATTTTTCCCATTGACCTTTTTTCTCATTTATTTCAAAAAATGCTGTAAATAAAATTGGTACTTTGTATAAAACACATAGAACAGTAAAAATAAATGGTACGCACATTACAAGAAGCTAAATAGCCTCCCTTCATCAGAAATAGAAAGTTTTTTCAATTAACAATGGCAATTTAGTCGCGCTAAGTTCCACACTGGCCACTAGCCTGTTGCAGTCATCAAAATGAGGTGATAACACTTTATGTCTAACCAGTGATAGATCTAAGATTTTTTCAGAAGAGTAAAAATACTCCTTAACCTTTTTAAAAGGAGTATTTTCCTATCCACAGAAGTAATTAAAGCATCGAACAATTATGCTACATTTTCAAATGCATAATTAAATTGCATTTATCACATAAATCATATACAACTGATTACACAATCTGGGTACACTGTTAGTGTTACCTGTAAATTTCAATGTTTACTTTGCAGATTTTAGAGAGTTGACTGTAAATAAAAATCATTTTCAAGGGGAAATCTCGCCGTAATCACCGATCATAAACAGGAATTTTAAATGGAAAAGCAATGCTGTAAAAACATGCATTCCGAAATTCTTAAGTGTATTCTAAATTTCTAAGGCGTGAAATACGCATCTAGAGGCGTTATTGCGATCACTGTGTCTAACACAATCAAAATTTACATGCAGGCAGTAGTTTTAATTAATTAAATCAACATACCTTCTTATTTCCAGGGAGGGGGGGCTTGAGCCTCCCCCCTGGAAATAAGCAGGTATGTTCGAATTAATTAAAACTACTCCCCCCCCTTGAGATCATTAAATTTCAACAATGAGATCATTAAATTTCAATATTTTATACATTTTTAGAGATACTATCTTTTAAATCTATAATATAAAAGAGGAAAGTTTGTTTGTTTGCTATACGCTTTCAGGATGTTCGATGGATCTGGACCAAATTTGGCACACTGACTAAATAGGACAAGAGAAAGCTAATGCCGTAAAAATGAAATTTAATCGGATTAATAGTTTTTGAGGTTATTTTATGTTTTGTAAGGTTTTTGGCCATTTTTCTGGCATTTTGCGTTATTGCGAGCTAAATTTTCGTCTGAACACTATATTTTTTATATCATCGGAAACTACATAGTTTTCTTTTTCAAATACAATTTGTTACAAAATCGTACTTACATTTGCCGATTTTTGGGAATTTTTTAAAGGAAATCCTGTTTCGAAGAAAATGTACTGCTTTTAAAAATATGCTATTTTAAAACTGTCGCATCGAAAAACTTAATGGGCAAAAATTTTCCATCTTTTTACCGCTGATTGAACATTTATTTCTCCCTCTTTTAAATTTTGAACCGTGCAGAAATGTTTATTAGATTTTTTTTTTTTTTCTGAAAACATCGCAGGTTAAAATTCTCCTCCGCGATTGAAGAAACAGCAAATTTCCCCCCTTTCGTCCTGTGTGAGGTGTGGTGTGCAGACTTCGTGTAATCATAATCGTGTAATCGTAATCGACTGTAATCGATTACATTTTCTTGTGTAATCGTAATATAATCGTAATCCGGCAATTAAATTTTTCATGTAATCGTAATCTAGTCATAATCTAGAAGTTTACTTTTTTGCGTAATCGTAGTCTAATCGTAATCTATAAATTTTATTTGCCAGATAGTCGTAATCGAAGAGCCTGTAATCGTAGTCGCTTTGATTACGAGACGATTACAAAACGATTACAGTTGCCCAGTTTTAGTTTTTTTTCAGCTTGCTGGGAAAATTTTCATGGGGAGGCACAAGCATGCCCCGAAGGCAGAAGTTCCCCTGGAGCTCGACGTTTGGAGAAGGAGCTCACTGTATTATTTTTTTTCCCCGGGAAAATATTTGACCATTCTTGTAGTTGTTGTCTGTCGTCTTCTGTTCATCCAAGTCTGGACTGGTGAGAGACAAGAATGGACTTCCCAGAAGAAAGTGAGGGTTGCACGGGAGGGAATAGCTAAAACTATTTCTTGTGGTGTCAGATCTTTCCTTCATTTCTTCATTTTTATTTGCGGTCGTGAAAAAGAACATAAATGGCACCTACACAGGAAAAAGTGCAGCATGCTTTTTCAGTTTTAGAAAAGTATAAAAATAGCCCTCTATACAAAAATACCATTGATTTCAAGAGCTCCTTTGTAAAAATATGAGTTGAAACTAGGGATGTAACGAATATTGATTTTTGCCGGATACCGGAATCTCCTCTGGTTGCCAGATACAGATATCTGGCCAGATATCCGGCACTAAACATGTAGTTAGTTATTACAGGGATCACTCTAGAAATGAAAAAGGGCAGTGTTTGGGAAAAGGGAATATCATATCACACAAAAGGGCAACTTTTATAAACATACTTTTATGTCCGAAAATGTGTTTTCTTAATAGTAGTTTTTTAAGCAAATGATTAAGGGGACATAGTACCTTTAAACTTCCAAAAAATCAATTTTTCAAAAATAATTTTAAAAAATAATTCAGATGGTTAGGAATATATTAAAACAGACCGCATTAAAATTGAATGAAAATTACGCCCGCAGCAATTAAAAGTAATAACACTAACATGGACTTTTCCTATAAACTCAGAGTAAAGAAACTTGATTTTCTCAGTTTCTAATTTTTGCACTTTCCCACAAGATTAAAAAAGAAAGTTATAAATGGAAAGTTATGAAATTTTGCATGTAGGTTGTACCTATAGATCTTTATTCACTGAACTTCAGATTTCATTATGGGACCAAAATATTTTATTTTATAACATGATAAATAACATAATTTTAAAATTATTGAAATTTTTATGATTTATTATGTTATAAAATAAAATATATTGGTCCCTTTATCAAATCTGAGGTTCAGAGAATAAATATATATACATACAACCTACATGCAAAATTTCATAACTTTCCATTTATAACTTTTTTTTTAATCTTGTGGGAAAGTGCAAAAATCAGAAACTGAGAAAATCAAGTTTCTTTACAGTGCGTTTAAAGGGAAAGCCCATGTTAGCTTTTTTGCTTTTAATTGCTGCGGGCATAATTTTTGTTCGATTTTGGTGCGGTTTGTTTTAAAATATTCCTGACAACCTGAATTATTTTTGAAAGTTATTTTTTGGATGTTTTTTCACTTAATGAAATCTACACTTTTACAAAAATTATGCTTTATTTCAAGAACAACAACAAAATAAAAAAAGCATAAAAAAAATTAAATTTTGTAATCGTATAATAATGGGAATCCGGTTTTGCCAACAAATTTTTCATAATCACGCCAATTTTCGCACCCGAAAACATTCCGTTTTAGATTCCAATTTTATCGGATTCAGCATCACTGCAACTTTTCTCTCTGTATATATGCTAGTCTGCAACTAGTGGAGGGAAACGAGATACTTGCCCCAGGCATAGTGCTGTTATGTCAAAATGGAAATGGAAAGAAGGGAGCGCCAAAACAAAGGTTTGTGTCGGGCGACTTGACCTCTAGTTGCAGCACTATACATGCATAACCTTTGGAAATACTCTGTAATAAGAACGCCAGTTTAGCTAAGACGTGTCCGAGGAAAAAATAAATTGCAAGTGCGCGACATAATAAAAAAAGAGGGTGGGGGAACAATAGTATTTCCTATCGTGGGCGGCGGCAAAGGATTTTATTAACAGGCAAGAAGTCTGAATAATTATTGTTGTGGAATATTTGTAAGTACATAATTATAAAACAACTCCCAACTGTTCAGGGATCGGAAAGAATTTGACCCTCTTGCACAAATTTTTTATTTTTCAATTGATGAATTTAAAATTGTCTCGATGGCTCTCCCCCCTGCGCATTTTTTGCTCTGTCCATTGGGCTTTTGCTGAGAGCGTAGTACAGTAAAAATAAACATCCCAGGCGTGCGTGCCTGTGCAGTTGATGACACACTTGCATTCTTGCAATCGTCAACGATTTCATTTTTTTTTTTTTGGAGCGGCTGCAAAATAGACACAAATTTTGTATTGTCAGTTCCCACCCCTATCTCCGCCTAAAATAGTCCTATAGCAGAGCTGTCATCCACTTGGCCCCAATGCTGACCAGAAATTCGATATTTTCACATCGTATTTCCCGACTGCTGCACACCCTGCCAATGAATCAATATTTTCCTATTCTTTTTAGTACATCGACGGGGAGGTGTTCGTGTGTGGGGGGGGTGGGGGGGGGCATTACCCCACACTTCCAGAATTGCCCTTGTCTTGAACTTTCTGTGCAGCTAGCCTTAAGTTTGGATGGATGTGTTTTGAAAATCTGAAAAAATAAACAAGTGGCATTTATTAATTACTTACAGCATTTATAAAGCACTGTAAAATGCCATTTACAGTAGGAAATTATTTATTGTTATGCATACTTGCAAACTTTTAGGTATTATCCGTAAAATATATGGATTTTGGCATTAATTTACTGATGTACAGAGATGACAAGTAATTTTACGGATTGCGAAGTTCGCAATTTCTAACAATTCAATCTTTTTCAGTCCGTCTAGAGAATATATATTTTCCCTTCAGCACTCCTTTATTTAAATCTCCATTGCCATAAGAGTAAATTATTTTTTAAACCTCCCCCCCTTTCCTCTTTCAAGGAAACCAATAATGAAAAAACACTTCATTGAATGGGGCAGGTTCAGATTTTCAATTCAATCTTTTTCCATCGCTCTTGTGAGTAAATTTTTTTCTTTTAGAATGCTTTCATATAAAGCTTTAATGCCATAAGGATAAAAACTAATTCCTATTTTAAATTTAATTTTTTAAGCCCCCCCCCTCCCTAATTAAATCAGGCAAGGAAAAAAAAACACTAAGCAGGCTCAGTTATGAATGAAAATGATTTAATAAAAATAAAAAATATTTTGAATAGAAATAAACTTAGTTTAAGTAGCAACAAGAGCATGACTTATTAGTACCAAAAAAATAAATGAACTCAGTTTTACTGATGGGAGGTGAAAATTTACTGAAATGAGGACATAATTTTACTGATGTTAATTTTCTAAGGTTGGCAGGTAAAGTTATGACTACTCTTCTGAATGACAGACTGTTTCTCTAATGAGATATTTTATGACCTGAAGCTACAGCGAACGGTTTCAACCCTCTCTTCAGGTTGGGAGGGAGAAGAGCGGAGACTGAGCAGATGCCCCCCCCCCTCCTCCCCACACATCATTGATACGAGAATAAACAAATCAACTTCCTTTCTCACAGAAAATCACTCATGAAATCAAAATACGAATTAATGATGTTAAGAAAAGATACATAAAATAATTTCTCTCAATGAACTTAACGCAAAAAAATTCGAAACAATAATTGGAATTAAATGGAAAAAGCGTAGTTGAATCGCTAATCGTGACCTAGTGCTTTATTTCTTGACTTTCGTGACCTTAGCATGATGGTAGACACCTGGCATATGTACCAAAATACAGAAAGGTCGCTGCTCTGAGCATTCTGGATCCCCCGCTGTATTAATTTGACTTGACAATTACTTTTACAACTGCTTGGTAAAATTAATGTTATATTAATTGACTCCAAATGATGCATAGTAAATTTACTTAATAATTATCATTAAATTTATTTCTTTTTCGAAAGAAATGAATAAAAAGATATATATCGGGGGTTATAAAAAAGCATTATTTTCAAAATTGCAATATAGTATAAGACTGTAACACTGCATAAAAATCTACAAAACCATTAATACATCAAAAAAATGTAAGCTTATCTTTTCAATTTTTTAGCAAAATAGTCGGTCATCTTGCAGCATTTCTTGCTCTGATTTATGATTTCCCGGTCGGTTTCTCTTTTTTGATGATCTTTAGACAGCATTTCTCTAGATAATTTCCTTACGTTCTACTAAATAAATTAATTTTAACCTTTAATGCTCAGTGGTCCCACTCTGGGAACACCAAACACTGACGTTTTGACTGTTGCCAGTCACGAAAAATAGATTTGATTCCTATAAAAAATAAATGCGGGTGACATAGCTCCACGAGAATCCTTTACTTTTTAGCACCTTCTTTCCCGTAAAAAAATGGTCACGATTCTTTTTAACAGCACTGACATCGGCTGAAAAATGGGAGAATGCGAGAAAAGCTGGATGATTGCCCAATGCTGAAAAAAGGGCAGCTGTTGCCATCGCCCGACTTAACTACCAGCAAGATGGCACGCGATGAACGTTTGGATTGTCCGCCATCTTGTTGGTAGTTAGGTCGAGCGATGGCAACGGCTGCTCTTTTTTCAGCATTGGGAAAGGGTTGCGCCCTCAAAGGATTAATCCGTAAAAAATGTGTTAAAAGCTACCATGTGGCTGAAAGCTTAGAAAAGAAGAATGTTTGTAGTAATACCCTTTAGAAATACTAGTAACTGACGTTTGGCTAGGAAAACGGTCACTCGAGGAGCAAGCAATGGACAATATCCATGTGACGTCAGTTTTTATCACCCTCAACTAGAACCCTTAGAGTAGCCTTACCCTCAACCAATCAACTGTTTCACTTGGGCTGATGCTCAATCTATCAATCTGATTGGCTTAAGTGCATATTTAAGCGCATTAATTTTCATTTCGGTCACGCGTCGGGAGATGCGTGACCGAAATGGCTTCTTATCGATGTCGTCCATTTCGTTGGTCCAGTCCTTGAGCCTAGAAAATGCCAAGAAATATGACACCAGCAATCTTGCTGTTGTTGTGGAGAGAGGATTTTTGGGGGGTCTGGCTGGTACCACGTGGCCCCAGTCAAGACAAGCGGCATTTTGATTGGAAAAAAAAAAAGGCAGAATTTTATCAAGAAAAAGGGCAAGGAGGGCGGCATTTTACTGGAAAAAGAGCACCAGGGTGGGCCACCCCCCTGAAACGTTCTAGAGTGATCCCTGAAATATACTTTTATTACACTTAACTTATCTTAATCATTTTAATGAAAACCAAATGCTTACAAATATTATTTATTTTTTGCACAGTCACATAATATAGTTTGCATCATCAGGATGTCCTGATGATGATATATCCATATCCATTACATGAAAATACAGTTTTATAAATAGCATTAATATACAGTTCATGATTCAGGGAGTTTATTGTATCATTAGGTTCTTACCCTTCCCCTCCAGGTTTTTACGGGTAAAAACCTATGTTTTACCATGTCCTGGTAAAAACCAGTTTTTACCGGTAAAAAGCCAACCCTGTAAGAATGCCATGCCACGTTCGATTGTTTGTCTGATAATCCTAAAGACAAATGTGCATGTGTATATACAGTTCAGTAGGTGGTAGATATGTATGGAATTTGAAAATTTTTCGTGTTATGGATGGGAAAGGAGCGAAATATGTTATTGCATGGGAAGGAAATGTGGTGTGAATATAAAACTAAATAAAAGAAAGCGTGTTGGTTTTGAGTGAGTTGGCTTTACCGGTGGGGGAAAGAGCATTAAGGACATTTCTGGGTGGTGATTAAAAAATAAAGGTAAGTGCTTTTTTTAAAATTAATCTTTAAGGTTTTTAATGTGAATTTTAAATTGATATTTGATGTTTTTGTTAATGTTATTTGTATGATATTGTAATCATGTGGATTTTAGATTAGCTTTGTATAGCTAGGCTGATAAATTCACAAAGTTATTTTGAGTTAAAAACAGGCCAGTGTTTGCCCAGTGTACTGTAGCTGTATACTAAAGCTTAAAATTCCCATTTTTGGTTAGTAGCCACTGGCCGGTAGACTCAAACTTTAATGGCCAGTTGTTTTAGGCACGCAGTCGAGGATAGTGGTCGATTCCAATGTCCCCACTAGATAGCGATACACTTATAGTTGGTTACTTATTTACAAAGATATATTATGCAATCATTTATTTATTTGCAGAGATACATTATAACAATACAATTTTAGTCATTAAAATTGGGTCTTCTTCCAATTGAATCTTTCCACCACAATTCAATTGCTGCAGTTGGATCAAAATTTTCTAATTTTATCTTAGAGCATTTTATGCGTAGTCTGTTTTCTAACATAGTTTTTTTTTTTCATCGACATGCTCTGGTCGTGTAGAATGTTTACAGCACTTCTCCAAATTGTCTCCACTTCTGCATTGCTGGGAGAGAGGGTGAGGATTATTTTTGTTCACTTGGGTGATTACTTGCATATTGTTAAAACTATCAGTCTGTAGTTTGTCAAGCAATGCAGTAAGTGAGATTCCTCACTTAAATTTTTTGAACATTATGGTCCGCAACTGATGCCACTCAGAAAGTGCTCTTTCTTTTTTAAGCTTAAAAACTGTACAGAATTCTGTACAGAATCTTTTTCTCCATACTCATCCAACACTTCAGAAAAAGATGGAAAGAAAGCAGTATCTAAAATGTCAGCAGTGCGAACACATATCGACTTTCCAGGCCCATCTTCACCAAAGAAAGGCCTCGTTATATGTATTTGCACTAGAAATTTTGCATACTTCATGACAAGGAGACACAGGGTCTGTTACATTGCTTGTGTACTTAAGTGCACCAGACTTGTGAGCATTTGGTTGTAGGGAGGGGGTCGGTAAGATTATAAAGGAAGAGAAAAGATTTTAAATATAAAATACCCTGAAGTCTTAAGGAACAAAAGTCTTAATTACAACAGTACTTGCATATTGAGAAAATTATTTTACTTTTACTTCCATGTTCTATTTTGCAAAGTTAAAAAAAATTAAAATATTATGGTTAACGCATGAAAATATTAATAACTCTTCTGTTCAAAATAACCCTATAATGGTATAAATATCTATTCCACTTATTTAATATTTATTCCACTACAAATTCCAGTTCTTTATTATTTTTTTTTAATGGACAGCAATAGCTAAAATTTTTTTCAGGATTATCATGCAGCCATAATAAATATTCTGTTAATATTAACAATCAGCTGGTCACCTATTTAAGTGGTAATATTGAAATAGCCGGAAAGGAGATAAGAACATCAACTATCTTTCTCCCCCCTCCCCGTCTAGCTGAGAAAGAAAACCATAAAGCATTCTGTAACTCCAAGCCACAAAGTATGAAAGGGGAAAGAAATTATGTTTTGACAATAAATTTCTAACTTTCGAACAAATTAAGCTGTCTTTTTAAAATTTAGACTCTGAATCAATTTTTGCATTGAAAAGTGATCCTCAAAATTTCAAACAAATCGGTCCATTAATAAAAAAAATATAGATGAATTAATTTTACACAGTTGATTTCCATCCCCCTTCTCATCACCCGTCTGCTACTACCTGGACTGGGCTTCCCGAGGGGGAAAGAGGGCGGGAGAGTTCTGTTACCATAAAAGTTGTGCAAATTCCTCCCTTTCATTTGACAAGCATCATTAACACATTATGTGTAAGCAAACAAATAAAAGGGCTAAAGAAACTTTCTAAAGAGATTAAAAAAAACTTCACTGGCACAAGAGGGTGTCTAGTTTTTCATCATCGGGGCGCAGTGCACTACTGACTTTGCCTAGAATGAGCTCAGCAGATTATAAAAATCAAAATTAGCCATATAATACACAAATGATTTTGATAACAATAGACTTTAATGATATCTTTGATTCTTTATCCCATTAAATATTTTAGCTGCTTCATCAAAATTGAACATCCCAGCACACCGGAAAAGCCCGCTACTGTTTTTTTTTTTTTTTTCTTTGAGGGGGATTCTGTGTGGCACTGCGAGATCTGTTGAATTTTGCAGGTGCCGTATGTGCGATCTGTTGACAGATTTTGCTGGTGTGATGTGCGATTTGTTGATTCATTTTTGCAGTTGCTATGTGCGATTTGTTGACAGATTTTTCCAGCTCCACCATTATGTTCAGCTGGCCGGTAGTCAGAATGTCGTAAATCACCAGTTTTTTAAGTTTAATCGCCGACTGGCGACTGGGAATTTTAAGCTTTACTGTATACTACTAGGTTGCTTAAACCATCAAAGTTCCTTTAAATTAAATATGACTGTTGATGGAAGATTTTTGAATTATTTTGCAGTGAGTTTAATGGTGTTTTTTTTTTTTTTTTTACAATCGAAAATACCCTTTTTGGTGCCAAAAATCAAGGTAGGATGTATATTGAAGGTGGGCCAAAGGTTTCACTGTTAATAATGAATTAATAAATTCTAAAAATCAATAATAATAAATGTATGAAAACAATCAAATATTATTTCCAATATAACTCAGACTGCAGCAGTGATTGTCTGGCAGGGATTCTTATAGTAAACATACAGAAATGCATGGTAAAATCACACCAATTTAGCACCAATCACAATCAAGTCAAACTGGGCACCACTTCTACATTTAAGTTTTTATGAAATTATAACACAAACTTACACACCCTTGTTTAAAAAACAAAATATACACACATGTAGTATATTAAAGAAAATCCAGCAATATCGAAGATGCTCCAAAAACAAATAGAGCTTTAGTATTATCCCGGCAGTAATTCCCGCTAAACTGTTTTTTTGTCAAATGTGCTTGCAAACTGTTGCCAATCGTACTCCAAGCCATAAACAATTTCATGTGCCTGGCATTTATCTTGGCGAAAAATTGTTGATCTTGGCTTGTGGACCGCAGGGATAATACTTAAGTACCTTAGTCCTTTTGGCGCCTTTTTCTTGGCCCAATAAAGGAAGCCTTTATGGTAATCCAGCCATTTGATGATCTGAAGCTAAGATATGGTAATCCTAAAGCCGTATTTTTATTTCCAAATATGGCCACTCACTGATGATGACAATGTGCTTTAGGATTATATTTTAATGGCTTTATTTTAAATTAAATTGTATTATTTAATTATTTTTTAAATTTAAAATGGATGTTTAGGTTCATACTGACTGTTTATTTACAGTTTTGTATGAATTAACATTCTTTTGATAATACTTTGTAGATTAATATTTTCATTTTCCATTGTTTATTTGTTAAGGGTGGAAAAGCAACAAATAATTATGTTATTAATATTTTATACCGTGAAACAATTTTAGGTATTTTGATTTTATTATTTCAATAGTGCAATAATTTGGCGATTTTAATTATAGTATGAGATAAGCATTGTGTGTTTTTATTTGTTATGAGGGGATAATACCGTAAGCGGGTGTCCATCGCCAAAGCTTACTATTTGTAGTAAACAGTCTTGGCAGCGTTGCCAATCGAGATTAGCTATTCGGCCACTCGTCCGGCGGAGTTGTGTTGTTTTATGATGTCATGAGAAACTATACTGTTGGATGGAATTATGTGATTGGTTGAACGAATTTCAAGGAGTTTAACTGGCAAAATAACTGAACTTGAATTCGCCGGGAAGGAAGTCGTGTCGTGTCTCTGCTGAAGTTTTGTATTTTATAATGGTTATTTTTGAAAAGTGTAATTTTTGCTTGGTTTTATAATAAATGTAGGTAATTTGTGTAGAGCTGTAATGAAATCGGTTCGTTTATACACTGAGTTGTTTCTTATTTCTTTATCAAGTCAATTTCGACAAACATTTGAAAATGTTGCGACTGTGTTGAGGTACAGTTGTTATGCTTATTTGAATGCTTCTGATGGATTTATTTTGAGATGAACGCACGTTGTTCATGAATAAAATTTAAGGTATGTGGTGCTTTTATTTATTTAAATGTTTATTCCTTGCTTTACGGTTCACCAGGGTATAGTTGAGAATATTTATGGTCTTATGTTTTCATAATTATGTAAGGTTTTCAGTATGTTATGTTATTTTTTTGTGAATTGGGATGAAAAAGTAAAAATTTTTAAGGTTTTAAGAGGGATGGTTAATTTTATTTGTGATATGCATTTGCTCCTGATTTACAGAATTCCCGTACAATTTCTAGGTTTAATATGAATAAATATGTAAGGATTTTTGAGTTGTTTGAGATCATATTTGATTCTAGTGTGATTATTAGTGTAAATGTTGTGTGTTTTGAAGGTATTAAATTGCAAAAAGCACGTGAGGGAGGAAGTAGTCGGTTTATTATAGTAGTTTTATGTTATTTATAAAGAGTGTTTTTAACGTTTTATGAAAATATTTGCAGTATATTTTTCTTGAAATCACGTGCACTATTCACGCTAAATATGATTCAATATATGTATTTTTGAGTTGTTTGTGGGGAGGGGGGGAGGTAGTTGGTTTATTTGATGTTTTTCTATTAATTTAAAATTGTTATTTTAACGTTTTAAGGGAAATTTTGCTGTATAATTATGTGCAGAAACTTATTTTGGCATTTTGTATATGATTAAGGTTATGGTTTATTTATTTTTTGACGTACCCATAGTTCAGAGGTAGTGCTTTGTTTATGTGATTTTTGTTCATAATTGCATTTGAAATATGTCTAAAAATGTTTTTATGTGTTTAGATAGTGTGTTATAGTTTGGGGTTCATTTTGTTAGTTATGTGTCAACGTATGTTTATGTTTTGTTTGGCGCTCAAAAAAAGTCGCCAAGGTTAGCCGCTGGCGACAAAAAAAAAGTCGCCAACTCAACCGACACCCGCTTACGGTATTATTCCCTGTTATGATTTAAATTAGTTCTTTACTTTGGCTTACATAAGCTTTTGTCGGAATGCTAAAATATATTATAAATTTTTAATGTTATTTTTGTGCGGTATTGTCTTCAGAATATTATTTTTTTGCATTATTAAATTTAATCTACTAAAAAGAGAAAAGGGGGTTGAGGGGGGGGGAGCATAGCCCCTCACATAAAAAGCAGTTAAATTTTACTAAACCAAAGCTTTATATGTACACGTAAGCTTTCAATCTGTTTTTTTTTTTTATTTCATAAAAATATTTAAAATCCATTAAAATAAATCAGCAAAGTTAACGTGCGAGGATCGCCAATTATCTCGGAAACCAGCACCATCCGATCCGCCACATTGTTTACAATTGGCATGGGCAAGGCAAACTTAACCCAAACAATCGCCAAAAGAACTAATACTAAAGCTGTTTCCAAAAACAAATTAAAAAAGCAGTCAATAACTTTGAGTCTAGGGTGTTCAAAGTTACTTATTTTACTTAAAACCAAACTGTTAGCCCTTAACACCAAATTAATAATCCGTTAAAACTGCAAAGCTTACCTTATAAACTTACAGATGATACTTTTACCAAAACAAATATGATTCAAAACTTGGCTAATTTTAGATATTTTTTCAATAAATTACATAGTGTCGGCTAAGATGGCATAGGGACTCTAAAACTTTACAAATTTTCCAGATTACAATAAGAGCTAACTAAATATATTATAAACGATTTCGCACATTAGTCCTTGTCGAAAATAAAGAGGAAAGTGTAGAAGTCTGCAAGTACTGGAAAAATATTCGACAACGATTAACACTTAAACAGAGTCGTTCACTTGGAATTGAAATCATCACCCACGAAATAGAGAGTGGACGGTAACGGAAGGAATTTTAGGTTTCACTAAACAAAACTTGGGGACACTTCAAAATATTTTGGAGGACACACCCTCCATGTACACCCTCCAAAAAAAGTATTCGAGTAAGAGATAAATTTCCTACTTTAGATTTGCGAATAATAATCGAATTTTTGAAAAACGTAAAACGTGACAGAAATATGGAAAGTCCTATTTATACATAATCTAATTCATATTGTATGATAAATAATTTTTAATATACTACACCAACGTAGGAAATTTTTACTCAAATACTTTTTTTGAACTCCAATACCTCTTTATATCAATTGTGTATTCTTATTTCTAATAAATTAATGGAAATATTTGATCCAT
>JAWZYV010018967.1:0-24192 GCA_038373885.1 Cheiracanthium punctorium
ATCGGAGTGAAACGCAGAGACATCCATGTAGATCACCAGGACTTCCATGATGGTCACGGCGTGAAGTCTAAAAATGCCGTAACTGGTGACCATTTGTCCATCGCCACAGCTATCTGCGACTTCACATACTGTCACATGAAGTCATGTTGCGACGTCATAGCGGTATGTATAGGCTAGACAGCTCAATAGATTAATGTTATACTTGACAAACAATATTTTGAACGTACAAGGATGGCTGCACATCTACACCAATGGTTCTCTTTTTAGACTTTTACAATGGTACTGGTATTTTCTGAGATCTTTTCTTTTACCTACCAGTCAGAAATTTCTCTACATATTTCGATGGTGAACTAGAGTCATTTTTTGTTACACTCCAGCACCATTCTATTCGAACGAGATCCTTCGAGAAATCCGCAACGCAAAGTCGCTTTCCAGTAGGTGCCCTCCCACTGTGGTATTGAGGGCAACAAGAAAGTTGACTCCTTGGCAAAAAGAGGGTGTAATATTACTCAGAAAACTTCCAGAAATTTGCCGCTTCATTCTTCCAAAATAGAAATAAGTTAGCGTTTTCAGATATTCCTTTCGTACAGCGGCTGTCCACTCTACTCGTACTCAGACCTGGTGTGTTCTGAGCACCAACTGTTAGTGCATTCCAGATGCTCCACGTTCAGTTGTAACTGCCATTTTTAGACTTTTGACGGGGCACGATTGCCTCTGTGCCCATCTTTTTCGTTTTAATATTGTCAATTCACCGGTGAGTATTTTATATAATATAGACAAGAGATGACTTCTAAGCACATCGACGATTACCTTGTTTTATGTAATTGTAAGTGTATTGTTGAGAAATACTGGAGGAACGAGGCATAATCATTTCATAAGCAACAGGCTGGCTCTTGTTAAATAAAACATACAAGTTTGATCAAAAAGTAATGGTGCAAAGCCTGCAGTGAAGCGTGCATATCTTATTTCACGCAACCAGCAAAAGTAACTGATAGTACTTACATTAGATTACTTTTTTACATAGTGGACATGTCGGTTTAGGCATTTGTCACTTTGTGACACGCATCTGAATATTTCCTCTTCGTAAAATCCATTCCTTGCGTGGTCAGCCGCGTTCTCGGGAATGGCTCCGCCTCTTTCTCAGAGTAGCCAATCGTCGTCCACCTACAAAATTCCTCCTTGAGTATCGCGAGACCTCGCACAGCGAAGAAAACAACCACACGCTGTTGGAAGCACTTTCACTTTTGCATCATCAACCTCCATCCGATCCTTCCTACAGCTCGGACCTAGCTCCAAACGACTTCGGGAGTTTTCAGGTGAAACACTTCGCGACAACATAACTGATTCAGCAGGGGCAGTATTTTTACCAAGAAGAAATATTCAAACTCGTCCCATAAAGCGACAAATGCCTAAGCCGATATGATATATCAAAAAATAACCTAATGTATGTTTTATCAGCTGGATATGTCATATTTTTGTTTTTTCTTTGACATAAGGAACAATAGCACAAAATTAATTTATATAAACATGAAATAGTTGTCAGATGAAGTTTATAACTTCCATCTCAAAAACTTGGCGTAAAACGCTAATTTCAAATCATTTGTTGTTGTGGGATTAAGGCCAATTATCTACACGAGGGATCTAGGCCTATGGGTAGGGTACCCTCCGTGGGGTCTTTCTAAGGGGTCCTAACCCGTATTTACGCTAAGTTTCGGAGGAAACCACGGAAAACTCCAATCGGCGGGCACGGGCAGGTTTTCAATTAGGCGCCTTCCGTCTCCCAGTTCAGAAAGCTATGCGCTCGGCCACTGGTCGGACCTTTAAAACCTTTAAACTGCATTTCTTAGAGCTTTCTTCATACCTACTAACTTATAAGAATCCATGCAGTGCTATCAATGTTACTGAATTAATAAAAAAGTAATTAATAGCAAAGGAATAGTTAATTAATAAATAAATAATAGTTTGGTAATAAAACATATTTATTACCTTAATTATATGGAATTTTGGTTACCTAAGCCAACTGTTTCCTTCTCTGCTCAAAGCCATAAATTAAAGTAAGGCCAGGTATAATTTTCTGTTTGTGCATTTATTATATGGTCATAGGCAGGAGATACGATCACTTAAACACACATTGATTTTTACATGTTTTAAAAACCTTTTTACTTTTTAAAAATGTTTCTAAATGAAGTATTTTTCATTCAGAATAGTATTCATCCGTACATAATTTATGCTCAAATTTTTGTAGAATTTTTCTTTCTAAATCACATTTAAGGAAAATTATCAAAAATATATACATATTCTACATTCTCCAAAGATCTATCATACGGGATTTTTGAAATTCCTGTGACATTGTTAATTCTCAGTTTCAAAAAATATAACCAATGCGATGCTCGCGAGGCCTTTAAATTAATTAAGGAATAGTTAACTAATTTACTTCAGATTTATCCGTTTGAATGCTACACGACGCGACAGCGCTGCATGTTCCAATGTAATGCAATTCAGTGGAGGGAAAAAAAAAAAAAACAGCATTAAAATGGTTAATTCAACTACATTTTGGATTGCGTAAAGCAACTATGTTCCTATGAAAATAAAACAAAAGACGCACAATTTTCCAAAGAAAATTTCTAGACTACAAAATTTATGGTAAATGAAATACTTACTTTTAGTTTTCTTATCATTTGATTCCCCTGCTTAATTATGTAATTATATTAATTAGATATAATAACATTGCAAAGCTATTATTCTTCAGAGGAGTGGACTTGCCTCTTCGTTAAGAGTCCTAAATTATTTTTCATTCTAAATAAATGTTTAACAACAAACATAAATGTATACGCAGAAGAGATTAGAAAAAAAAATAATAACTTATTTTACAAATTACATCTACCCACATTTTTATTCGTTTTACTTTTCAATAAATTATTCCTATTTTTCTTTTACCCATTGTACTTTACCAAGATTCAGTTAAAGAACATTACAGTATGTACTTGTTGTTCGGGTTTTAAAAGTAACTACATCAAGTTTCTTAGAAAAACGTTTTAAGGTCATTCGCAATGTTACAGATTAATTCTCTTTCTATTCACACAGTGACATTGATATTTTTTTTTTTTATCGTGCATAAATGTGCATTGATTAAATCTTGTTACAATGAATAGAACAAGCAAATATTTGTACACCAATATTTTTTTTCCTCAAGGAAAGATGCATTTTCGGTGTAAGAGAGCTGACATGTACTTATTATTTAAAAGTTGTAATACATTTATTTATTTATTTTTCCTTCCTACCTGTCAAGTAATTTATGTAAATACTGAAATGTTCATTAACTTTTTTATTTATATAATGGCTGCGTACTGTTTGTTAACTGTCTGTAAAAATTAACTGTTTGTGATATGAAAAGTGTTTGGGTTTTATTAACCTTCTCTGAAAATATTTTACACAATGTTAAATTACAGAATAAATATTTTACACAATATTAAATTACTGAATAATATGAATATTAATTATGAGTTCTCATGGGTAACAGACGAATATATTAAGGACGAAAAAGTAATATAACAAAAATAAACGAGAATGAGTTTTTATAGACAGACAGCTGTATTAATGAAGTACAACAGGATGTTTCGCCCACCATACAAGCTTTCAACAAATCTGAAAAACAACTTGACCATTGCAAAGTGAATTTTTGCTCATTTAAAAAAATTATTTTAGATTGAAAAGTTTTAAAGAAAAAAAAGCACTGGAATATAAAAAAAAATTATGTTGGTTTTACCTTAAAAGCTTAATGTACAGCTATAAAATAAGGAAAAGAAACAGTGTTCACAAATTTATGACAATTTCAGACAAATTATAAAAGTCTAATTACAGCAATAAAATTATACAAAATTTTCAATTTTTTTATTTAATTTTATTAAATTTGGTTTAGAAACATAAAAGTTCCAATCAGTAAACGAGTGGCTAAGACACTGGACATTGGTAGATGGCTGAAGTGTGTAGGTCCAATGTTTGGGCCTACCGAGCGGCTGTCGATCCAACGTCTGTCCAGAGTTTTGGAAGGTATTTTCCTAATGTAACGTGACCACGCGCTAAAACCTTTTGATAGTCTATCCTATTCGACGCAAAAAAATTAAACAGACAAAAAATTGCTTAGACTGGCCCATATATCTCATTCGTGGTCATATTTGATGGTAATTTAAAAATAAAATCCCCTAATGGCCGGGGTCAGAGGTATACTGCAGGCTTGACCACAACGAGGATCGCAGATATTGGTCATTTCACTATGGGGGTGCCCATTAGATAGACCAACATTGCCCCTATGAGTGGTCTAATTTTGAACCAATTCCACATGAGAGACCTAGCACCTGAAATCGGCACCCCCTGAGGTAATGTTTGAACATAAAGAACATTGGAACCACGAACAGATTTTACGCACACCAGCTCTCATTAGCGTACACGGCCCTATAGCAGTCCAGCCGAGAGAAGAGCTCACCCTCCCAAGCACTGTCCAAGACGGTGCTGCTTCCCTTTCCGTGTTCTTGCAGGAACGGAGCTTAGTGGCTAGGTCACAGCGGGACATTGGTAATAAAAAGTGCTTTCTTCGATGAAGAAGCATTACAAATTACAGCAATGGAAACATTTTTCTGAATTCTATTTTATTAATGAAAGTAATTGTTCACAGACAAGTCTATGCATTGAAACTGAATAATCCTACCAGTACCGGGAAAACCGTTTCTAAAAAGTAAACATAAAAAATAAAATTTAAAATAAATAGTTTGACAATAAGAACATAAGCCTTGACGTTTATATCCGAAAACATTGAACTACTTTGAGCTCAATATGCTTCCGCCAGATTTAACGTGATTTTGACCGTAAAAGTACGTGCTCTGTCCGCGTGGATAAGTTTCATCAATGAAGAGTTTCAGGAAGACAAGTCTGTGTTTATATATATATATATATATATATATATAGGATCTCATCCTGTATACGAGACGACCTTGCAACGATATCTGCACAATGTGCGTGGTTTTCCATAATAAAGAACCAATGGAGCTTGGTCTTTCGGGACATTGCAACTCTTTCATTTCTGTGTTTTTTTTCTTTTTGGTACTTTTTAATTATTTCTGGTGCCGTGATCATGATTCTTTGAAAAGGGTTAGATTTTTTTTCATCTTAAAACTTTAATTTCTTCATAGCAATATTAGGTTTTATAAAATAAATTTCATGGTTTGTGTGTTTGCGAGTAACTTTTAGAGTCCTAAACTATTAGTTTAATGACGCCAGAAAAATTATCTTGGATCGCAAGAAATAATTTTCTTCATTTCGCTTAGGAGGTTGTGGAATGTGGGAGGAACAAGATATATATTTATCATCCTTTTTTTTTTTCCTTAGAGATTACTTTCTAACCATACTGAATTTTCTTTTTTTTAAATTCACAGCAGAATTATTTATCATATTGCAAAAATATATTACTATCACAAAGACAGAAAAAAGAAACAAGGGAAATTAGTCGACCTTCGTTCATCGCGGTTCATCCGTTCCAGGTCCTACCGCTACACTGCAAAAAAAAGTCTGTCCAATTTACAGAAAAATAACTGTCAGCCAAGACGCCAGTTTATTTCCGTTTTTTTTTTTTTTTTTTTTTTTTTTTTTTTTTTTACAGAAGTCTTTGGAAATTTTACAGATTCTCGGTTTATTTTACAAAAATCTTCCGCATACGGAACAAAATACGGAAGACTTCTGTAAAATATAAGGAAATAAACTTTTTTCTGTCAGTTTAACAGACATTTTTTTGCAGTGTAAAACTGAATTTCTGCGAAGAAGGATTCTTTATTTGGCCCACTTATTCAAACCCATGTCACTATTTTGATTAAAATGAGTTTACATCAAGAACCATAATTTGTGGGTACACACATGCTTAGTAAAAAACTTTCCAATTCAGTCCACTTACATACCCAGAGAACAGCCTTGAAAATATGGTTTTGCTGAGGAACCCTGGGCTTCTAAAAATAATTTTTTTTTTTCACTTTTTCACAAACTGCTATCAGTTGACTTATGGGGTTTCTCAAATAAGCGGTTCATTTATGAATGGAATATTTTCGTAGTGATGGTACAGAAAACTTGTTTAGGACCAAGATACCTTTTTAAAAACAGTATTAGATTCTGCAGAAATGAAATGTTCTACATATTATACATATATAGAACATTTCATTTCTGCAGAATCAGAAATATTACACATACATACATTACACATTACATTTATCATACATACATACACATTACACATTAATGTGTATGTGTATGTCTGTATGATATACACACACATACATTACATTTATATGTATGTTTGTGTATAACATACATGCATACACATATACACATGATGTGTATGTATGTATGATATACATACATACACACGTACGTATGTATGAATGTATTGTGTAATGCATACACACATTATATGTATGTATTACACATTACATATAATGTGTATGTGTGTATGCACATTATCTGTACACATTCCATTTATCATAATGTAATGTGTACATATTACATTATGATAAATGTAATGTCATGTTATCATTATATTACACATTACATTACACATTACATTTATCATAGTGCTATTGTTCGATTAATTACACATAACCACTAACCTAATAAATTACCACGAATCGTTCAATGATGCAACGAAAAGATATACTTTGAAACGGGTGCGACGTTGCCTCTTGCTCCGTCTGCTTCCCTAAATCACTTAATTAAAATCACAAGGGGTTCGTGATGGACGCAGGCATGACTCTCGTGGCATGAACACACATTTTATTTCTAGGTTAAGATAAAGTTTACATTGATATTTACAAAACTCAGAATACATCTTATGCGGTTAGTTCTGCAGCATCTCTCAGAGGTCTTGCCTCTTTCAGTTCTCCGGCGTCTCTGTCTTTCCCCGGAAGCCACGCGCTCCCCTGGTCGCCTCATACTTACGTCACGGCGTTGATGGGTAGCGGTTGGGCCGCAACAACCTCCGGCCCCGGAAAGATGGCGTCGATGTCTCGTCCGGTTGGATCTCCAATGGATAGAGATGCTGGACTGCTCTCTTGATGACAGTCCCATTGGGAAGCTTTAACGAGCAGGCTCTCACCTTCCCGTCTCGTCCTTCATGCAAGTGCTCCACCTTGGCCATTTTCCACAGCAGTCTCGGCTGCTTGTCTTCGTGTACCAGGACTATAGAACCCTCTTGCACAGTTGAAGATCTGTCAGGTTTTTTGACCGTGTGTGCAGATCGCAATTCCATAAGGTAAATTCGTAGCCACGCTCGCCAAAGTCTTTCAACCATCAGTTTTCTACTTTTGTATCGTCCAATTAAGTTTTCCCTTGTCAATGGATCTGAAATATTTTTTGTTGGTGGTATAGTCAGCATCTTTCTGCCTATTAAAAAATGGGCGGGAGTAAGTGTACTAGGCTCTTGGTGATCTTCATAAACATATGTAAGTGGTCGGGAATTGACAATTGCTTCGGTTTCTAATAAAATAGCCTCTAGTTCTTCAAAAGGAAGAGAAGCTCTTCCTAACATTTTCTTCAAGCAGGATTTCACTGAGCGGACAAGGCGCTCCCAGAAGCCGCCCCACCATGCCGCTCTTTCAATTATGTATTTCCAAGTTATGCCTTTTCTCCCGAAATATTCTAAGACTTGCGTATCCTTTATTGAACTCCATATTTTTTTCAAATCTGTGTCGGCTCTTTTGAATGTCTTTGCGTTATCCGTGTACACTGTGGAACATAATCCACGACGGGATAAGAATTTTCTGAATGCCAAAAGAAAGCTCTTTGTGGATAAATCATGTAATAATTCCAAATGAATTGCACGTGTCACGGCGCAAGTAAATAAGACAATGTATGCTTTTTCTTTGTTCTTCGTATACAAAGGTCCGGCAAAATCAATCCCGACCTTTTCAAAGGGAAAAGTTTTAGTAACTCTATCTGGTGGTAAAGGTGCAGTCTCTTGATTTAAAGGTTTTGATTTGTACCTTTGACAAACAGTACAGCGTCTGAGAACATTTTTTACTATTTGTCTGCCTTTTAACAACCAGTATTGTTCTCTGATCTGTGAAAGAGTTCCAGCAATCCCTGCATGTCCTGTTTTTTCGTGGTTCTGTTTGGTAATTAGTTCTGCCAAATAAGTATTTTTCGGAATCAAAATTGGATGTTTTTCGGCAAAACTTAAATCAGCATGGTGCAGTCTTCCGCCAACTCTCAAGATCTTTCCTTCATCTATAAATGGATTGAAAGGGTGAATTGTTGAATCTTTGGGCAGAGGTCTCTTTTCTCGCAGAGCTTCCAATTCTTCTTTAAAATGTTCTTTTTGGATTGCTTTAATCCAATAAATTTCTGCTCGTTTCAACTCTTCGCATGTTAATGGACCGGTTTGTTTTTCTCTATTTTTAACGTTGTTCAGAAATCTTCTAATCCACGCTGTAACTCTAACAAGCCTATCTAACGTACTAAATTTCTCTGGGGAAAACAATGTTTTCAATTCATTTTTCTCAATGCAGCTAGCTTGTAGTGCCTTTTCCCCTCGTTTCATCTCTGTTAAAACTTCTGGTTCTTTATGGCTCGAAGGCATTTTAGGCCAATTCTCCTCCGTTTCTGTCAACCATCTCGGTCCATACCACCATTCGTTCTTCTCCTTTAAGGCTTTAACACTCAGACCTCTGGTTTGGTAGTCTGCTGGGTTTTCTTTTGTTGGGCAATACTTCCAGGATGCTGGATCCGAAATTGTTCTTATTTCTCTTACTCTATTTTGGACAAACAGTTTCCACTTCTCTGGTGGTGCTTTCACCCAATGCAACACTATGTTAGAGTCTGACCAGAAATACGATGTAGTACGAATTTGTCGGCTAAGATGGTTTTGAACTTTTCTTGATAATCTTGCACCAATGAGTGCAGCCATAAGCTCTAATCTTGGTAGAGTCAAACGTTTCAGCGGCGCGACCCGAGATTTTGAACACACTAATCTGGTTTGCACCTCAGCCTTTCTTTCATACCTGATGTACAATACCGCGCTGTACGCTTTTTCACAGGCATCAACGAAACAATGCAGCTGGCAGTCGACGATTTCTCTTTTTTCACTCATTCCAAAATAATACCTGGGAATATCGATTTTCTGTATTTCTGGAGCTTCTTTTTTCCAATTATTCCATTCTGTGAGAAATTCAGCTGGTAAGTTCTCATCCCACTGAAGACCTTCTTTCCAAATCTTTTGCAATAGGATTCTTGCTCTAATTGTAAATGGACTCACTAATCCTAAAGGGTCGTATAATCGACTCATCACTTTCAGGACTTCTCTTTTCGTGGCTTCGTTATTGATTACTTCATGTTCAAACTTCGATGCTTCAATTTGTAAAACATCATCTTCTTTATTCCAAATATAGCCTAATACATTAACTACAGGATTCGATGAATGGGTTTTACTTCTGTCCCAGATTTCTTGCACATCACGATCATTTGTTGACCATTTTCTCATGTTGAAGCTCCCTTCATTTAGTATTTTCCTGATATTCTCAGCTTTCTCAATAACTTCGTCTTTTGTGTCATCACCGGCAATGAGGTCGTCCACGTACAAGCAGTTCTTCAAAACAAAACATTCTTCTGGATAACGTGATTCATACTTCTCAATATGAAATTTTATGGTTGCGTTTAGCAAAAACGGACTTGATGTTGCTCCAAAAATCACCCGTGTCATTCTCAACGTTTTTAATTCCTTGGAATGTTTATCCTTCCAGAGAAACTTTACAACTTCTCTATCTGCCTCGCAAAGAGAGATTTGGAGAAACGCGGCTTCTATATCTGCTGTGATTCCAATTTTGTTATGTCGGAAATTCAATAACAGTTCCAAAACATCCGGGCATAAATTAGGGCCTGGTTCTAAACAGTCATTCAATGACAAACACCCTTTCGCACGTGAGGATGCATCAAAAACGACGCGGACTTTGGTGGTGTCTTTATTTTCGCGAATTACGGCCTGATGAGGCAAAAAATATTCTTTTCCCCCTCCCTTATATTCGGTTTCCTCTGATATCCCTTCCTTCAGATGCTTTTCTATCACTTCTTCATAGCGATCGTGAAGTTGGGGGCTCCTTTTAAATCTACGCCAAAGCGACTGAAAACGATTTTTTGCAACTTCGTAATTATTACTTAATTCGTTTGCGTTTTCTTTCCAGGGTAGACTAACTGTATATCTATTATTTTCAAATCTTATAGACTCCCGAAATTTCTTATAAACCTCATCTTCGCACTCGTGTTTCTTATCTGATTCATTTTCGATCCCCAAGACATCCAATTCCCACAACTTTTTTAGAGATTCGGATATTGACTCATCTTCGGGTTTATCTTTGATTTGTACTGCATTTTGCATAATACTAAGAGCCACTGAGGAAATTTCAGCGCTTTCCGTTCCACTTATTGTCCAACCCAATCTTGTTTCTACTGCTACCAAAGATTCTGATATTCTATTTACAGTCCCTATTACGATTTTCCAGTAATTGTCTAATCCTATTAAAAGCAAAAACTCTTCTCCTCTATTCTTAACGTACCCAGTATCAGATAATTTAATTCCCTTTTCATCACATAATTTAGCAATATTTATTCCTGGTATGTCAGTAGCCGTGCCACTAATCAGCTCTGTTTCAAAAGCCTCCATGTCTATCTTTATTCCACGATCAAATGGATTAATCAAAGTAAACCCCACCTTATTGCTAATTTCAGTCTGCGGTTTGTCGTTACCAAAAGTGAAAATGTTAATCATTTGCGAGTCTATAACTGGGAGATTCATTTCTCGAGAAATACTTCTTTTAATGAATGTGCGTTCTGCGCCTGTGTCAAATAAAATCCTTATCTCGCGCCTCTCTTCATTGTTTGTTATTTCTGCTCTGGCAGTCTGCAAAACCACATGGTTTTCAGTGTTTATATAATTCACTGACGCTTCTGTTTCAGAGGCCTCACTAGGCGAAGAACTCTTACTTCCCTTCAAGTTACCCTCCCCTTTTGTAGCATTACTGTCTCTGTAGCAGATTAATTTGTTATGACGGCGATTGCAATTTGAGCAATTAATAATATCTTTTTTATCACATTGACTCCCCAGGTGTCCTCTTTCCAAACACACGAAACAACGCCCACTCTTTTTTAATGATTGAATCTTTCTAGATACACTCATTCCACAACTGCTGGAACTGTGTTTACCAGTACTGCAAAATAAACACTTCTCGCCAAATACACTCAAAGCCGCAGCGCTTGGAAGTGACTCATTTTTTTTTTCGTTATGTTTTTGAAATCTCTCTCTCTGATAAGCGCTACGAGCCACCTGCAGATTCTCCTTAGCAGGCCTCAACACTGAATCCGTTTGAATTCTGTTTTCCCCCACTTGTTGAAACAAGAACGTTCTTTCCCGTGTTTCAATTTCTTTTTTGAGGAATTTTATTAATTTTGCGACATCCCAAGAATCATCTTTTTCGTAATGAGATCTGTTAAAATCTAATGCTATGGAATCGGGAATTAATTTCAAAAGTAAAGGGAAAAGTAAACTGCCGTATGAATTTAATTTTATGTCTAAGTTTTCGAGACCGCGTACATCTATTTCTATTTGGTCGCATAGCTCACGTAGGGGTATTAATTGAAAGGCGGATTTAACGGGTTTTAAATTTAGCAACCGGTTAACGTGGGCTCTAACGAGAATTTCTTCTTTACCATACCTATCTTTAAGTATATTAACTGCTTCGGTATAATTCTTATCAGACACCACCAAACCTTCGATGCTTTTTAAAGCACGGCCCGTAAGAAATGCCTTCAGGTAATTATATTTGTCTACATTTGATAAACTCGCGTTGTTATGTATCGCACTCTCAAATTGTGCCCAGAATTCCTGAAAACGCTCCAAATCTCCGTCAAAGGGTTCAATTCTTAGCTTAGGTAGCAACACTCTAGGGCCTTCACTGGTATCTGACCTCATTGCCAAAACAGAATTATGACTATTAAGGCTCCCATTTTCGTTAGATGGAGCAACTGTTTTGCTGAATAATTTCTCTTTGTGTTCTCTGAAATATTTTTTTACTTTCGTTTTTACACTTGTTATGCGATCTCGATATTCTAGATTTGTTTCTACTTCTATTTCTAAATCTTTAACTTCCTGCGTTAAATTTTCAATTTCCAAATCTAATTGAAAGATTAATTCAGCCTTCTCTTCCAGTTTATCTTTACATTCTTCTAATTCTCCTTCATTAACCGGATCATTTTGCAAAAGTTCTATAATTTTGTTCATCGATTTTGTTGCAAATTGTTTTAATGTTTTACGTTTTGTTTTTGATCTTTCAAGAGCTTCTTTCGTTTTTGCATCCATTTTAATATGTCAATAATAACAATTTAATCACTGAATATTCAAATCAATACACTTCAATAAAACTTCTCATCAGTATTCAAATTATCTTAATAATCATATCAATATTTATTTCCTACCTGCGTCCCGCCGAGGGTACCATTGAAACGGGTGCGACGTTGCCTCTTGCTCCGTCTGCTTCCCTAAATCACTTAATTAAAATCACAAGGGGTTCGTGATGGACGCAGGCATGACTCTCGTGGCATGAACACACATTTTATTTCTAGGTTAAGATAAAGTTTACATTGATATTTACAAAACTCAGAATAGATCTTATGCGGTTAGTTCTGCAGCATCTCTCAGAGGTCTTGCCTCTTTCAGTTCTCCGGCGTCTCTGTCTTTTCCCCGGAAGCCACGCGCTCCCCTGGTCGCCTCATACTTACGTCACGGCGTTGATGGGTAGCGGCTGGGCCGCAACATACTTAAAGAGCATTTTTGCGTTAATACTGTGGGTTTCGATGTGAAAAAGGCGAAACCGACAGTTTTTCCTTTCACTCCGTCTTTGATCGTTATTTTCGCTCCTTTTGAATTAAGCGTATGCATACACATAAATCCTACTATATATAGTTACGCTGGTCCCTGACTCACTCTCTAACAATTCCGGACAACCTGCCCAAGATAAAACTTTTAACCGCCATTACTCCAAGAAAATTAAAAAGCGCAAAAAGTTTAATAACGTCTATACCGTTTGCACCATCCGCTTGAAATTTTACATAACTATGTATAAAAACACAGAAAACAATCGGCACTGCTTTAAAAATCTGCACGCTTAAACCCAAAAAGCGAAAAAAAACGATACATCGCGGAGCGATCAGTTTCCATGGAAACCGACCGGTTTTTCCGCGAAAGTGCTCTTTAAGTAGTTTTTTTTCTGAGAACTTCTTTCTTCTCTTCCTGTTTTTTTCCGAGAAATTCCGTCCTCGCTTATTGTTATATTCCTCTCCGCTCTTGTGATCGAAAAACGCTCCTAAAGGAGAAGCTCACTTTTGAAAACTGGCTCAGTTTTCGCTCCGACTGATCGAATTTCGCTCGTTTGGTTTAAGCGCGTGAAAATCCGCCTGTTCCCTCATTTTTAATGAGGGAAATGCGTTCCTTTCATTGTTTTCAGCTCCATTTCATTTTCGAGAGGCAAAAAGTGAATCATTTGCGTCACAAAATTAGCTGTTTCGAGTGAAAATGACGTCATACTGAAATCATGGTTATCAGGCTTTGAAAGGGAAAATTGCAATTCCATTTCGTTTAAAATATATTTTCCAGATAACATAGTCAATTGTTTTCTTATTAAAATGATCGTCTGCTGGAAGCATTGAAATAAGACAGGCTGTGTATACAAAACGAAATGGTTCGAATGCGAAAAATTCCGCGCGCGTTTCCACAGGGCATGAAATACGATTTGAGTATATATAATAAAAATTGGAATGTGAAGTTATTTATTTTAGGTGGACGAAGATTAAATATATTGAATGAGACATATTTTCGCAAATGTTTTTTTCTAGCGCCCGTTGTAATTGCCTCCACAAAGGGCTTTGACTTTTCTAGTCTACTTATATTATACCCTAACGTATGCGGTACTAAAATCGACGATAGTTCCACGCTCCGAACGGCAAGACCTAGATGTAAACATCAGTGCAATAACAATAGCGCATGTGCAAAAATCCAGATGCAAGTCTATGGCACGCAGTAGCTAGATTACAAAATAACAATGGATACACAAAAATGCAAGATCTTTCGGACTTTTTTACACCTTTAACTCTTTGAGGCACAACCCTTTCCCAATGCTGAAAAAAGGGCAGCCGTTGCCATTGCTCGACTTAACTACCAGCAAGATGGCGGACGATCAAAACGTTCATCGTATGCCACAGATCTATTTCACAGCTGGCTGTGCCCACGCACAGCCAGCTGCGTCAAAAAAGGGTCTCTAGATCTGTGGCACGCGATGAACGTTTCAATCGTCCGCCATCTTGCTGGTAGTTAAGTCGAGGAATGGCAACGGCTGCCCTTTTTTCAGGTTTGGACAATCTATTCAGCTGTTCTCGCATTCTTCCATTTCTCAGCAGATGCCAGTGCTGTTAAAAATAATCGTGACCGATTTTTTTACGGGAAAGGACGTGCCAAAATGTAAAGGATTCTCGTGGAGCTATGTCACCCGGACCTATTTTTATAGAAATCGAATCTATTCTTCGTGATTGGCAACAGTCAAAACGTCAGAGTTTGGTCTTCCCAGAGCGGGAAAACTGCGCGTTAAAGGGTTAAAATATCGAATTGACACTACTTGGCGCACGAATCGCCAATCTAAAAATTGTCACCATGCATCGGGCTAAAGCGCATTTTAGCCATTTGCTGTTTCAACATCGGCTTTTGCGATGGCATTCAAAGTGTGTATAGCAAGCCTAACCTAAACATAAGCGTAAAGTTTTCAAAATTATTGGGGGGGCCGGGCCCCACAACCACATATATTCACGTCAGTGGAGTAGCCAGGGGGGGTTTAGGGGGTTATACCCCCCATGAGGAATTTTTTGCCATACAAAATGTATATTCCTCACTTCCTTATCATACACCAGTACCGTATACATATATGTGAGTTGCAGAAGTCGTACCCCACCCCCTTCCCCATGAAAAATTTCTGGCTACGCCACTGATTCACGTACATATAACTTACTCTTAACTGCCAACTAGTACGGAATAGAATTAACCACTTTTTCTACATGATTTTTCGGCTTAAAATATAGCAAATGTTTTGTGCTGCGCGCTCGAGCAGGTTACTATTTTGAAAAAAATAATTAAAAAATATACTGTTTACAAAAAGTGGTTAATTATATTCCGTAGTAGTTGGCAGCTATGACTTACTATGTATAAGTGTCAATTATTGGAGGCGCCCATAAAGTGGCTCTATGGGTCCATAGAATTCTACACCTATGTAAGGTAAGTATCCATGTTAGTATCTTTCTGCCATGTTATAAGTTAAAAATAGAAGCAAAGAAAAAAATCCAATAGGAAAAAAAAAAACATTTTCGATGAGATAGTGCATTTGAGACACATCTGAACTTTTCTTCATTACATACTTTACATTGCATTATCTGATTTTAATGAACCAGAGCCTGGCGAGGGCAGCTTATTAGTAACATTGTGTGTTACATGGCGTCACAATGAATACTAAATCATGATTGAAACCAAAAGAAGAAAATTTTTAAAAGTACAAGTAAAGGTTTTTTTAAACGTTTGTAAATGGCGTAAAATACTTTTTTTTATGTCAGTATAAATTAGTTTTCTGTATTGAGTGGTAAATTATTGGGTGGGCTCAGCCCCTATTCACAATTTATTAAGGGGGCTCGAGCCCCACGGGCCCATATAACTCTACGCCTATGAACCTAAATAAATTGAATGGCAAATACTGTCAAAACAAAGAAACATGATTTTCATTGAAATGAGTCCAGAAATTTAGCCAGCACTGCATTCAGTATAGAGAACAATAAGTTTAAGTCGTTAGCAAACTTTGTCCACAAATGGATGAGAGAAGAGTTCGTGGAACGGTATCGATTGAACCAGGTTTCTTGTCAATTGGATTTTAAATATCGTAGCGCATATCAGTTAATACACGCCGCAGCTTATTCGAAAATTCACAAAGGCCTTTATTATGAAGTTATTCGTAATTCTTTCGGAGGAGGTGCCACAAGAGGCTACTGAAGTTTCCATCAAGCACTCTTCTATCCGTTTCCGTAACCTATAATATAAAATGTTTCTGTTTAATTATGCTACACTTTAAACAAAAAAAATTAAACCCTGTTGTATTTACTGAAATGGTGCTGGAAATATTAGGTTGTAACGAAAGTTTCCCGCCACCGCAAACATCGTCAGAACACAGTTCGCATTGGCGTATTTGCTCATATTTTGTCGAACGATTTTTAACATTTGAAAGAAGGAGGCTTACTTTATAACACGGTGTTGTGAAATCTCTGAAAAATATAGTTATCATTAAGTACAAGTTGTCTCCAAATGGAACTATAGCTTTAGAGGATTAGAACCATCATTAACTTCTAGTAGTGTTGCAAAAAGTCAGCTCTAGAATATCAACAAATTATGAGTACAGCTTTAAGTACTATTGTTGTATAATGTGACACTGTGCAGGTTTGGTGCCGAAAGTTCAAATACAGTTATCTAAGGAGTTAGAAGTTAGTTTTTCAGGCAGATATGGCGGAAAACTTTCGTTACAACCTGATAGATTAAACAGAATAAATGATAGATGATACACACACGCTTTCGGTGGAGAGCTTTATTTTGTAATCTTAAAGGTTGTATGCCGAAGAAAAAAAACTCTGTTTTTAGTCTTGGTACACAAATTGAAATAAACTAATAGCACCATGGTCCCGAAAAAATAAGCTGCTTTACACACTGCAATAAGCGAAAACGCTGTGGCTTTTGTGAAAGTTTCAGATAAAATTCTTAAACATGGATTTGAGCTGCAAGATTTTTCGAAAAGTGACACTCTTTGCGAAAATTTCCGATTTTTAAGATTTTTTTCTAAAGGTTTTGAAACTGATACAGATTGATCGTTTATTTCAGTATGTAGTACGGCTTGTAAAGAGACAGTTTCAAAATTTTGAAGTGCCTGGCATAATTAGTTTATTTGTACTTATGTACCAAAATCACATGATTTTTTTTGAACAACACCGTTAAGTAACGTACATCAGTTTCGTTTTCTTTTAAGGGATCTTAGGAGGATTGAGAAGCAAAATATGTACGCGTTTTAGACTCTTGCTGTTTTACATTTTATGATCAAAATAATAGTCACAGCATAAAGAAATTTTTTGTATAATAATAAAGTATAACACATCATAAAACATCAGACAAAACTCAATTATCTTTCAAATTTTTTCTTTAATTTTTACTATACATATTTTTTTTTCAATAGTACGTGTCACTATCCGTAAGATAAATCAAATTAAAATATATATGAACAAAATTTTTGTTGCAAAATAAAGTATATATATTATAAAACGTATATATATATTACAAAGTATATATATTTACAAAAAAAATTTAAATTTAGATATTTTAAATTGAAATTTGAAAAAAAATCTCACTTTTTTCCTTATATTTCTGTTAAAATTTTCAAAAGTTTTTCACTCTCGCTTTTAATGTCAATTCGTTCTACAGGTACTGATACCAGTTATAATTATACAAAGTTTCGTGAAGATATGAATTATAGAAATTTTGTCATTGCGTCGCCATTGTGAGGCTCACGCTTCTTCAAATGGTCGAGAATTTGAGTCTTGGAAGTCTGTATCATTGGTGCACAAACATTTTTTTAAAACCATTTTCATTTTATGTTTTCTTTTCATCATTTAACCCTTTGAGGCGAAACCCTTTCCCAATGATGAAAAATGGGCAGCCGTGGCCATCGCTCGACTTAACTACCAGCCAGATGACGGACGATCAAAACGTTCATCGCGTGCCACAGATCTAGAGATCCTTTTTTGAAGCATCTGGCTGTGCCGGCACAGCCAGATACATTTTCAGTACTGGGCATGTATTTTTGAAACTACGCTCATATTTTTGAAACTGCTGCACATATTTTTGAATCTACTGCACATATTGCAAAAAGTCATACATGAATGTAAAGAGAAGTAAACAAAGTCTTTTTTTGTTTGTTTTTCAGTTATAAATACTCAATGGTTGACTCTCTGGTTATACGGCATTCGTCCAATCTGTAATCCAGTTTGTCCCAAACATTTTGTAGCATCACTTTATCGATGGTTCGTAATGCAGCGCAAAAGCGTTCTTTAAGTTCTGGCAGGTATTTTCGACATTGGCGGTACATAAAAATGTCTTTGACGTAACCCCACAAAAGAAATCACCTGGTGTTACGCCTGGGGAACTTGATGGCCATCGTATTCAGGGTAAATCTTCCTTAAATTGATGATACCAACACAGAATACTCTTGAATTCAATTCATTGAAAGTATGTGGTCAATGACTTTGGCTATCCCCAAAATCTCGCAAAATGTCTCAAGCTTGTCGGCTTTTGGCGAAATATCGCCCAATTAAGTGTCAAAAACAAATCTCTCAAATTGAACCCAGCTTAGGGATATCAGGAATATTTGGCTAGAAATCACTGAGCCTTAGTATTACTGCAGTATTTTATGTCTTTCAAACAAAATAAGTTTAGGTGAAGTGTGCCGAAAATATTTTTAATTTAATAGACGTGCAAGGAAGTCATGTGTTGTCCACATCAATTTGTTTTTCAGTTACCGTTATAACTGAAGTACAGAATCAGTACCGAATAGGTCCTCTTCAGAGGTTCAGAAAACGTTCTCTGAACGTCGTACAAAAGTTCCATGTGTGACCCTCTTGTTACACGGCCTACGTCCTATCTGTAATCCAGCTCTTTCTATACATTTTGTCGCATCATTATATAGATGGTTTGCAATGCTGCAAAAATGTGTTCTTTAAGTTCTGGCATGAGTTCTTTAAGTTATGGTAAAAATTCCTCTATGTCAATCTCGCCATGTTTTGAGTTAAATTACAACCACTGGAATGTGTGTACATATATTAATCATTGGGGGGGGGGAATTGTATACATTTCTCCTCACATTCATGTATCACTTATTGTCATATTCGCAGTAGTTTCGAAAATAAGATTTTTTAAATTCGGGTCCATCATTTGTACTCACCATGTATAGTATAGTAGAGTCACCATACTGTATATTTATATTTTAGTCTGTTTTATTTGTTACTTCATTCGTCTTGGCTTGGGAACACGTGTGCGTATTCTAAAATCATTATGAAAATAGGTTCTCGATATGTCACGGATACGTTTAAAGAAAGATATATCGTTGTACGTCTTGTTACTTTAAAGATTACATGCACGTATAACAAGGAAAACACACGTGCCATAAACTTGATCAAAGAGCACGTACCCAAGGGCTTTGGGTATGCTGGATAACCCTTCAGTTTGCGCCCTTTTGCTTCGGCGCCCCAGTTTCGGCGTTATGCCATACCCCCATGCAAGGGGGGATGCTTTTTTTGTACGGGGGGGGAGCAAGTAGGTTCCTGCCCCAGAAAGATATTATCCCATAAAGCACGCATAGGTTCTATGAACGTCTATTAACGTCCAGAGAACGTTTTCTGAACAATTACAGACGTTCAAAGAACCTATGCGTTCTATATGGGGTGTGTTATTGTCCCATAGAGTACGTATAGGTTCTCTGAACGTCTATTAACGTTCTGAAAACGTTTGAACGTAACGATAACATAGGAGCTGTGTAGGGGGAGATGTCCCCTCCCTGATCATACGTATGGGAGTCCATATCCCCATGTTTTCAGGCTGACGCCCGGGACAGACTTTTCCCCCTGTCACTGCACCACTGATTCCGAAACTTGAAAAAGACTCACTCACTTGCAAAAATACTTGTGATAGTGCGTAGATGGCCTTTGATCGACGATTTCATCCTGTGGAACATTTTCGGGTTGGCACAATGACAACTGTTTAAAGTTCTCAGCCAAGCAGCGTATTCCCTTCTGGTATCCTGCGTTGAAAAGTGATACTTTATAACATTTTGTAAAACAAACATATTTTTAATTGCAAATCTAATTAAATTGTACGCCCTTTCATACCTGATTAAGTAATTTCTCTTAGGATAACCTAAGATTTTTTTTTTTTTTTGGGGGGGGGGGGGATGAGCTGAAAATGAAACTGTAAGTTCATCTAAGCTCACTTTTATGATGGGAAAAATATTTTTAAGAAATTCAACATGTACTTTTTTTCATGAGTTTTCTGAGTAACTATAAATTCAAAAAATTAGAATGTCCGAGGTCTCATAAAACAAAAGAAAGTAACATAGCCCAATTCTACTTTGTTTAGTGCTATGCTACTATAGTTTAACCCTCTCTGTGTTCAATTTGTGGACCAAAATCGCTTCAAAAATTGTTTAATTTTTTTTTTTCATATTTCGAATCTATATACATTGGAGAATTGAATTGTGAAGTTTTTCTTTCTAGAAAAACTTCACGTAGTGAAGTGTCACGAGAAAAACCCAAGTGAAGTGTCACTAGAAAAACTTCACTTGGGCTATGTTACAAAAGAAAGTAACACAACTCAATTCTGCTCTTTCTAGAAAAACTTCACATAGTGAAGTGTCACTAGAAAAACCCAAGTGAAGTGTCACTAGAAAAACTTCACTTGGGCTATGTTACAAAAGAAAGTAACATAGCCCAATTCTACTTTGTTTATTGCTATGCTACTATAGTTTAACCCTCTCAGTGTTCAATTTGTGGACCAAAATCGCTACAAAAATTGTTTAATTTTTTTTTTCATATTTCGAATCTATATACATTGGAGAATTGAATTGTGAAGTTTTTCTTTCTGGAAAAGATTTTTTTATATAGAGAGATTTTTATCATGAGAAACTAATATTTAACTCTAATTTATTTCACTGGTTAAACGGTGAAAACGCAGGATGCTCTCCTCAATACAGGAAAAAAAGAACCTGCCCGCGAAAATCGCGGGATGAACAAATTTTGTTACATTTGAGTTGCCCGTGGAAATCGCGGGATGATCAATCAGAGGGTTAATAGTTTAATTTTTATTTCTGAATGAAAATAAACACAAGAAGTAATCAAAAATTCAGGCAAAAATTTATCCGCGAACTCCAAACACGCACTATAAATTCATGCTTGTTTTCTCGGAAAATAATGTTGCCTTACATTTTTAAAAACTAAAAATTATTTTTATAATGGTCTTAAATACGCATTTAAAAATATATTAGACAAAAACCACACAATTTTCTGTTCACTGCTTGAAAATGAAAGTGTAGCCTATTGGCTACAGTATACACTTTAGGGCTAAATAACTTTTCTTCAGATAATAGATTAAATTTGTAGTTAAAAATACTTCTTTTTTTTTAATGCTGATTATCAAAATTTCGAAGAAAATTGATTTTTCTTTAAGCGCTCAACTTAATATATTCATTCCGTACAATAGTAGAGGCGATTTTTCTGACCTCAATTGTGAAAGCAGGGTCTGAAAGGGTTAAACAGTTATTTAAATACTCTATATTTAAATACACCCAACAAAATGTTTGATAAGTGTTTTTCTCAGATATCAAGTATCATGGACAAATTTCTGCAGGGTGTTCCTAAGAAGTGTTAAATTGCTTCAATTCTTTACTTATTAGAGATAAACGGGCAATGTAAGTTGAAAAGTGATCAAAATCAGGAAGAAAAAAATCCGCAGGGTGTTCCTAAGTGTTAACTTGCTTCAATTCTTTACTTATTAGAGATAAACGGGCAAGTTGAAAAGTCAAGTACATACAAGTTGAAAAGTCATCAAAATAAGGAAGAAAAAATCTACATTAAGAAAAAAATTCATACTGTTTTCATTTACATAATTGAAACTTTTTGTAAATGCGAACTTCTACTAAACATTAACCTAAGGGCTTTGTAAGAAGTTAAATTTTGTAATGTTTACAAAAATTAATTGGATGTATGAAGGTGATACAAAATGAATAGTAAACTAGTTTAAAACTTTCTTTTTCTTGGAATTGGAAGTACAAAATAAATTCTGGATAAGAAATTTTTCAGACATAAAGTATACAAAAATTTTACACTCTATTATTTTAAATGAACATTGATAACATATAGTACGGGTGATATCTTACTTTGATGCAAAATTGGGTTTAATAGGCAAATTTCTTGTACTTCATGCTTCCGTAATCCAATAGAATTTATGGGTATAAGGTTGCACCGGTTGAATGTCTGGCTAATACATTTCATGAAATCGTGAAATCCTCTGAAAATAAATAGGAATTGAAAATTTATTTTAAAAATATTAAAAATGCAATTATTTTTTTTTTCAAATAGCACGCTGTGTTCAGAGTAAGCGTTTTAATGTTTTACCATATATTAAGATAAACGAAGTAGCTAGTACACAGTTGTCTTTCAAGCATACAAAAAGGCTTTTGTAAATAATGGATGATTACTTTTGTAAATAACGTATAATTACATTCGCGATTAATTTCGATGTTCCGATTTTGACAGAAATCTATTTTGTCTATTTACTTCGAAATGTTCCTGCGTTAGTGTGAACGTATATATGAATGTAACGATGTACGCATGCATTACAAGTGTACAAATGTACGATTGTACGTATGTATGCCAATCTCGAAGAGTAGAAGGTTGAAATTTTGCATTTAGTACTATTATAACATCTATTTATGCAGCTCCCTTTGCGACTGCAAATCGACTTGATAGTTTGACAGGATTTCCTAGAAAGCGTTCAATACAGAAGTTCCCCAAAAGATTTTCAGTACATAAAGGTCTGTGGGTATCTTCAGTGGCGTAGCCAGAAATTTTTCTTGAGGAGGGATGGGGGGGGGGAGTTACGACTACAGCAAATCACATATATGCATAAGCGTGCTTGATAAGGGAGTGAAGAATGAACAATTTGTATGGCAAAAAATTCCTCATGGGAGTGGTGACCCCCTAACGCCCCCCTTGGCGTGCCACTGGCCATTTTTAGTACATTTCAAGTCTGTTATCAATTATTGGTTTAGGCTATGGGCAAAATATTGTCAAGTACTTGCTTAGAATGTTGATTTTTTTTTAAACTGAAATATCGCCGAATTTGGAGCCCAAAATGTTTCTATACCGATCTTGGGGATATTTCCTATATATTGGACAAGAAATTTACTAACGTTAGTGCTTCTCTATTTCAAATGAAAGAAGTTTAAATGAAGTTCATCACAAAAATGTATAGAATGAACTGCACTCAGGAACTTGAAAAAGTAAATTGAAGGATGAACGAAGTCGATTTCTTTACCTGTCCAAACTTCAAACGCTTATATCTTTCGCGATCACAATTCTCCTTTACTTCGTACAAGAATTAACCTTTTACAAGTCAGTGTTCCCAATTGGTAACATCAAATTACAAATTCATTGAAAAGTCCAGTTTTATCGATATTGACTTGAAAAAAATTAGCAGATAGAGTTGACTTGATTTTGTGGAAATAGAAGTTGCATTTCTATCATTAATGGAAAACTGGACAAAAAATCATAGAAATAGCCATTCTCACAAATTTCTAGAAAGCTTTCTAGATACACCCCCACTCCTTTCAAAGTTAATTCTTATCTTTACTAAAATTCAGAAAGGCATCTTAATATTTCTCTTATTTAAACTACCCATTACTATATTCCGTTTTTGAAACATACGTAAAAGTATAGTCGGAAATAAATTATGTTCCCAACTGGGGACACAGTGAAAATCGTGTACCACATATCCCCCCCTGCCCATTTAAAGGACTAATATCCCTTAACTAACGTATTAGAAGACAGAATATGCAAAAAACTAATTTAAAATGTGCCTGGTTCTGAATTCAGTCTCTAAAAGGTTAAGAACAATTTCGACTTACATGCACATCCTTTGTAGCGTCTCGTTTATCGCTCCCCCACTCATTTTGTGGAGGTCTTCGTAAGTATCTTGAAATATGTGGTGGCACCGCGGCATGCACTCGTCAAAGCCTTAAAAAAAAATAAATGAATCAATATCAAAATTCGAAATGTGCAGTTAAGTGAATAAATAATTTTCAAACTCATCGATTGCATGAAACCTTTTTATTTTCTCCTATTTCAAACTCTCATTTTTTAAAAATATTTACATCGGTTGTAATTAGTATCTGCAATTCTGGACCAAAAAAAAAAAAGAGAGAGAGATTCGGTATTTTTTATCTCATTTACGCCTAGTGTCCCTTTTTTGGGACGGAATTTTCGCTATCAGTCGAA
>JAWZYV010018968.1:0-26258 GCA_038373885.1 Cheiracanthium punctorium
CCAAAAGAAATCTGTACCTAGAAAATAAAAAGGCATGACTGTTGTAATTTCCGCAATATCCCAGGTTCTCGGCATTACGTGCAAAATTTCCTGAAATAATCTGAAAAATCAAAACCTGAAAGAAAACTGCTAATTCAAGATTTACATGAAGTGTAATAAATAAAGAGGAGCCATTTTACAAACACAAACTCACATTTATTAATAACTTCTTAGACTTTTTGCATTAGAGAAAATATTACTAAACAAACTATGTGTTTTCATGTAATCACAAAAAATTTGATAATACTCCATTGTCTTAATTTTCCCTAACCCCGAGCTGACACATTGAATTAAATTTTGCCTAACATATCTTTTGAGCTCAAATTTTAAAAAAAGTTTAAGGAGATGAAAAGAGAGGAAAAGAAAAAAACTTATCATGTTAGTTGGTTGAGAGGGGGCCCCTTCTCTTGCTATGGCTACTTAAGTAGCTTCTTTCTATTCTTCTTGTCACATGGCGCCATTTCTGGAATCATTGGCATCTAGGCACGGACTTCTGGGTCAGAGAGCAAACAGTCGAGAGACTGAGTCAGCAGCCAAGAGACCGGACCCACGCTTGTCCACGCCTTTAATCAACTCTCGCTTTCTTGCATGGCATCCTCCGCTCGATAAATAGTTTGGTCGTAATAGAATTTTATTATTGTTGAAACTTGAAAGATTATTATTATGGAACATCGAAACTTTAACTTTGATGATGATAAGATGGTTAAAAGTTGTACTTGTTGATGTAACTATTGTAGAAATTGAATTTGCATTTTAAAATTTTAAATAGCGTGGGTGCGTCGTTGTAGCCTTGCGCCGTTGTTGTTTTCTTCTTTGATATAAAAAATCGATATAGTAGTATCGATGCTCGTAAATATTAGATGTTATTAAAATTAAAAGGAAGGTTAAAGAATTCTAGAAAAGATAATTATAGTGGAAAGAAAAAAAAAACTTAATTGTAATTACCAAAAAACTCTGAAATTCTTCTAAAGAAAATTACCAAATTCCCAATTAACTATTTATGAAAAATTAACGTCATCTCTGAAAACCTTTTCAGCCCTCAAAAATTAATGTCAGCTCTTACAAATCGTGCTTCATGTATTTAAAATTTAAAAGAAAATTGTTGCACAAATAATTTCAATTACTTGAACACATATATACCATTACATTCCACTATGATGGCAACACGATTGTTAGCATTAACGATCGTTGTGTTTGGCACCAAAACGGTAAATATAGAACAAGTAAATAAAAAAAAGGTGGGTCAGCCATGAGTCATCACATGTTATTGATACACACAATTTAATAAATTTTAAACACTTCATTATTATTTTACTTCATTTATGTGGTTTGAATATTGGTATTAAAAAAAAAAAACTTAATAAACAAAAATGTTTAGCAATTCCAATTTTACTTGACTGTTGAAATTCACTAATTAAGGTTAGCATTTTTTTTAATTAAGTGATTTATTAATTAATTTAACTTTACTTTAAAAATGATATCATAACATTTCATGATCTTTTACATCTATTTAAAGAGTAACTGAAGATGATCAGTAACTTCATATTTAGTTTATATACACATATATAATGTACAGAATGACAGTTTTGATTTTTTTTTTTTTTTTTTTTTTTTTTTTGTGCTGATAGTTTTAAATATTTCTAATACACTATTGAGAATCTGAACAAAAAACGACAAATTATTAGTCCAGATATTGATTATAAACAAATGTAGAATAATTAAAAGAAAAAAATTTTACCTGCATTGCACATCATTTTTGCTAATAACTTTGAAACAATACAACCACGTTTTCTCATCTTGCTTTGCTTGCTGTATGGCAGATAAGGAATTACTCCAACTATTTTCCTGGCACAGGATGTTTTACAGGCATAAGCCATGATGAGCAATTCCATTATGTTATTATTTACATCTCTAGAATGAAAGTTTGACAAGTCATTCTTAAACTAATCTCAGCTAATCAAAAAAAAATAATAATAATAATAATAATTAAATATATAAAAACAGAAAGAATGAAAGGTTATAGAAATGTACGATTTGCAGATTATTCAAAGGACACCAAGGAATTTTATATCTCTATTTTTCAAAATTAGTTCCAAAACAGGGTTCCCCACTCATTTCTCGATATAAAAAATAAGGCCTTTTTAAGACCATTTTTAAAAATTTCACAGCCAATAATCGAGGATATGTTCCAATGTAATTATCTTGCATATCTCCTTAATAATACTTCAATTCATGTCTTTTAAAGTATTAACCCCTTCCTTCTCACTCCCACATTTCTGGGCTGGAGAGATCAAAAGTTATGCGCCAGAAAAGTTACAGCATTTAAATTCTTATGCACAAAGCTTTTTTTTAAATGAAAATGTCTACAACCTTAATATGAATGCACATATTGTACATAAAGTTATTTTTATACCGTAATTTCCGGCTTATAATCCGCAGCGATAGATAATCCGCAGGCACTTTTTTTCAAGTAGAAAAAAAATATTTCTTTAGATAATCCTCAGCGGTAGGTTATCCGCGGATAGTATGGCGATGCTTTGACCAAAATTGGTAATTATTTTCTATGTATAGGAAAACCACAGTATTAATATTAGAATCGGCTTACTGTAAAACATTTCCTACTAAAAATCTATTGTTATGAATGAGAATTATCAAACATACTTTGACGGTCGTTTTTCGATTTAAATCACAAATGATACACAATTTTTAAGCTATGCATTCTACCTGTAAGCCCTAAGAACTGTATTATGAAATTAATCAAATATAAGAAAGCGAACATTTCTTTCGGAACAAACAAAACAAAATGTATGGTAGCATGCAGAATACTTTTGTAACATCGTAATTAAGAAAAAACAAAATTGAACTGAGACCTACCTTTTTTACTGGAATAATACTTATACAAACAATAAACCTTTTCTGGAATAATATATAGACAGCAAATATACTGTCTAAATATAGTGGAAAAAAATAAATGAACTTTTATTTTGTTTTTTAAAAGTTTTTTTACTGTAAAATCTGAAGACTTCAGGAAAAATTTCAGCAGATAGTACGCAGCGATGCATAATACGCACTGGATAAATTTTCATCTTTTTTAGTAGATAATCCGCGGATTATAAGCCGGAAATTACGGTACTATTTTCTTGAATAAAAAATAGGTACTTTTATGACCATTTTCTTGAAAATAATATGACCTTTAAGGAGTTAAAGTGTATTTGAATTTAAAATAATCATTGTGTTTTAATCAGTTATAATTATGTTATGTATTTATCTCACATCATTCCTTTTCCCTCCCTCCTTAACTATGGTAAAAGGTAAAGGAATTGTGGAAGGACGAAGTGCAGTGCAGAGAAAGAAATCTCCTCCTGCCCTTTTTTCTCCCTCTCCAAAGAAAGCAGCATGCAGACAATGTGGCCAGCTTCCTATTCGCCCCCCCCTCCCCAAGCTCATATGAAAAGAAAAAAAATTCTGCAAAAATCACAGAAAAAGTGAAGATGAAATGATAATTTAAAGCTTTTACAACTTTTTAAGGCTTTCAGGGTGAAAATAAGGCCTTTTTAAGGGTGTCTTATTATTTTTTTTTTAATATAGCCTTTTTAAGGACTTTCTAAGGTATGTGGGAACCCTGCAAAAGTTATCACAATAGAGGGTGCTGCTCAGTGAGAAAAACATAAAAAATGATATGAAAATATTGCAATGATTGTTTTAAAAACCAAACATTTCCATGAAAACCACTATTTCCAGAGACAACATGTAGTAGCCTCAGAGCGAAGTTTTTAGAAACATTTACAAACATCTAAGACAGATTGTTTTTATATGCAAGTAACAGACATATAATCTTTCAATATTTTAATCGTCAGAGAACTTCGGTGATAAATCTGGTCTTTCAGGTACTCCTTATGTAAAAAGTATATGACATTGAATTTGGCAAATAAGGAGGCCATTCCATATCACATCCTTTATCCTTAATTTAATTGAATCATTCAAATTTTAGAAATGTACTATTTATACAATTTGAATGATTCAATTAAATTAAACATGGACATTTATTATTATTTTTTTGCTATCAGTATTTTTTAGTGTGCTGTATTCAAAAGCAATCATGCACAAACATCATAATGTTCATAAAGAAAATTGAATGCTTCAGACATTTCATGTGGCTGAGCAGACTACAGCATGCTGTACATGAAAATTGTAGTTACTTTTGAAACATAGTTTATTAGTTTATAAAATAGTCATTGCAGAATTCTTTTTTCCTCATTCAGCAGTGCCCTCAATTGAAGATCTTCACATCTAATTTAGAAAATTGGGGATATAAAGTTTCAGAATTTCTAATGAATGATGTAGCAAATGTTTCTATTCCCTTTAATTTTTCTTTTCTTTCTTATTGGCTTTTTATAATGAATCAGTCTCTTTTGGGCAATTTATATATAAATAGTTCATATTATACTACAGTAAAATGAAAATGATATAAATGAGAAATTTCATTATAGATGAATAATATTTATTATCGACTTCTTTATAATTATGATAAATTTACTTACTTTGTACCAGTTTGCAAAATATATACATCTCTTCCACGAACAGATTCACCTATATCAACTAATGTTTCTGAAATATTAATAAAATTTTATCAAATTACAATCAATTAGTTTTACACAAATAACTAAAATGTATAGAAAATTAAGATTATTTTAAGATTATTGAAGTCAACAAACTTGATATACCGTATCAGCCCGAATATAAAGTCATGTTTTCTTGACTGATCATTTCTCATAAAAAACCTGACTCACACTAAATTTAAGGCCTAAATACAGGACTTTTCTAATTATCTTGATGAAAAATTTAAGGGTTGTGTTATATTCGGGCTAATATAGCACTTTATAAAAACAAAATAGATATAGAAAAATTAAAGTAATAAAACAGTCCAATTTCATTAAAGCAAACATGCTTTATTAGGAGAATTACAATTAACATTAAACTGATATTAGGCATTTTATTTAAATATCACAGAGGAATTTACTGTTCCTAATATTTTAATGATTTAAATTAACTTAAACATGGACAAATGTTTTATGCAATGTGTATTTTTGCTAATAAGTTTCAGGTATACACATAGTGAAACTGCAATCAATAAATTATGAGTGATAAAATCTAAAGCTTTCATTTTAGGCATTCTAAATCTTAATTATTTTGTCATTCTTTGCACGATATAAATTCTCAAAAATGTTCTTTTTCACTAGTATCATAATTCTTGAGATGAGCAGTTGCTGGGGCAACCGTGTAAATAATAAGTAAACATGGGGAAAATGCCGTTATTGTAGAAATCTCTCCACCCAAGCCTCATCCTTGGTGCTAACATCATGGAACAGCAAAATCTGAAAGCCAATAAAATAGGTTGAATGTCACGTAGCCTGACACATTGCCTCCAATGGCAAGCAAAGTCTCGCTTCAGCAGCCATGTGAAATAGTAATTTTAAGGGGCTACAATGGGGAAGAGAATGCTTTTTCATATTTTTTGGTGTTTGAAAATCCCTAGGTCAACCTGTTTTTCAAAACGAGTGTTTTCGTAATAATGTGAGCTAATGTTGGGAATAAAGAACTGTCAAACTAAACCTCGACTGTCTATTATTTCAAGATTACTCCTTGACTCTTTCCAAAGTGTGGCGCAGGTTGTTTATATACTATATATATAATGTCAATCTTCATGGAAGATTGTCTTATAATGTCATTGATAATGTCAATCTTCATTTTCTAAAGTAAATAAAAAACTTTGTAAAAAACACACATAAGATGTAACAGGTAAGTAGATACTGTTGCGGAATTACTCTGCTACTCGTGGGGTTCGTCGTTCTAAAGTCCAGTTGGTGTAAAAAGTTCAAGTAAAAAGTCACTTGTCAGGATGGAACACAAACTTTATTGCTTCTAGAACTTCGTAGAACAATCAGCTGTACACAATTCACAAGCACACTCTAGCAGTAACGTGCTTTTAACAATCCGCTTAGATCAGAAGCTCCCACAAATGCTGTATTTCTCACACAAAATAAGTCACTTTTACAGGCTAAAATTCCGTGGAAATATTCAAGGGATATAGTACACTATCCCTTAAGACACAGCAATGAAGAATTTACACACAGCACTTTAAAAACAGCTTCACAAAGCAAGCTAAAACACAGCTTCTATAGCACTATCAATTCACACAAATCAAGTATACTGAGAGCTCTTCACACATTGAGTGTTCAACTCGCACTCAACTCTCGGGGCGACGCGCACTTCTATAAATAGCCGACGCAGGAGGTACAAGAGGTTTTTAGAAAAGTCAATTTCTCGAGGGTTCTACATAAAGCGTGAATTTTGATTACGTCATAGAAGAGAAATGTTAGGTGCGTTTTAATGCAGGAAAAACTTCCAGGTCCCATTGGGAAAATCGCGCCAAATGACCAAAAAGTCGCCATGCTTGGTGACTTTTGGCAAAATATCGCCAAATTTGGCGCCAAAAATAAGTCCCCAAATGTGAAGAGATCTAAGCTCTAGGACTAATATTTCTCGAGTTTTCTAGAACCTCCATTGAAAAACAATGGCAAACCGAAACCTCCGTATATCCGGTTCTAATTGGCCGATTTTGATGCAACAAAAATCAAAATTTATCTAATTGAAGCATAGAATACGAATTTTAAACCCTTTAAGCCACAGAGCAGCGGGTTGCCCCGAAAATTCGTAACATTGCCCCCTTCCCAAGGACTGCACGTCCCAGACAGTACAATCCCCGGTTAGGAGGTCACACAAATATACAGTGTCCAACCTTTAACCAAATCTTAACAAAATAATTTAAGCAAATAATCAATAAACACAGTAAGCAAATGCACTCTAATAAATAAATAAATAATATACATACTAAACAATTACACTAATAAGTAATCAATGTAATAAACAAATACACATTAATAAAAACCAATATATTACAAATATGTACACTAAACATGGCGTAAGTAGTAAGTGAAAGAAAGTTGATGAAAGAGGAAGAGAAGAGAAAGACAGGAAAGAAATGAGAGTTGAAAGAAAAGAGGAATTACGCCATAGTGACCATGGTCTGAGCTAATTACAACCGCGGTAGATGGCAAGCCAATCGTAATGTACAACTCTTGGCTTCGAGTTTGGTGACTTACGAATCTGTACGATGATGTCATTCAGCTGGTTTAGGACTGTGTAAGGACCGTCCCACGGCAATTGCAGCTTGGGAGACAGGCCTTTCCGTCGAGTAGGATTCCATAGCCAAACTTTGTCACCTGCGTTGAACTCGTGTCCCGTAGCCTTCGTGTCGTAGTGAGTCTTTATTTTTTCCGTGTTCAGGTTGATCCGCTCCCGTGCAAAACGACGTACATCTTCAAACCGTGCCCGAAGGTTTTCCACGTACTCCTCTGGCGATGAAGGCACATCTGGAGGGCGGCCGAACACTAGATCGGCGGGAAGACTAAGATCTCTGCCGAACAGCATCTAGGAAGGTGTGAAGCCGGTAGTCTCATGGACGGCACTCTTATAGGCCAGCAGGAAGAGGGGGAGTTTCTTGTCCCAGTCCTCTTGATTCCTAGATACCAGAAGCGAGAGGTTGTTTAAAATTGTGCGATTGAACCTCTCCACCATGCCGTCGGATTGTGGGTGTAAAGGCGTAGTCTGGGTTTTGTCCATTCCGAGAAGTTGGCATAGTCCTTTAAAGACTGCAGAGGTAAAGTTGGTTCCTTGGTCGGAATGAAGTTGCAGAGGGGTTCCATATCTGGAAATCCATTCTTGCACCAGTACCTCTGCTACGGTCGTAGCTTCTTGATCGGGAATAGGAAACGCTTCGGGCCATTTAGAGAAGTAGTCAATGACAACTAGGATGTATTTGTTGCCATCCGAAGTTCGCGGAAGAGGTCCCAGGATGTCGAGGGCAATCCTCTCAAAAGGCGCTCCTACATTATAACGATGTAGTCTTCCACGGCTTCGTTTCTTCGGGCCTTTACGGGCGGCACAGGCGTCACAAGCTTGACACCACTTTTCGACGTCGCCTCGAGCCCTAACCCAGTAGAAGCGCTCGCGAACTTTCTGCAGGGTCTTCATTACGCCAAAATGGCCTCCAGTGTAGCCATTATGAAGTTCTTCTAGAACCTTCGGAATGCTCGAATGAGGGAGTACTAACTGCCATCAGAGCATCTTGCCGTCGTCCGACTCCCATTTACGATACAGGACTCCATTCCTCAGGCGAAGCGAATCCCATAAAGCCCAGAACTGTTTTGTTGCCGGACTGTAAGATGATATTTCTTGCCAACTGAGCTTAGCGCTGGATTTTTCCATAAATTCCACAATAGGTTTGATGTCGCTGTCTGCTAATTGGTCCGCCCGAACATTTTCGTCACTCCAGGGATCTTGAGATGGTGCCGATGATGTAACTTGGCGGACAACGGGATGTTTCAGATGGTAATTTTTCTCTGCCCTGGAGCAATAGCGACAACTGTCTATGCAGGGCCTTCTCGACAAAGCATCTGCATTTCCATGAGATGACCCTTTCCGATGACGTATCTCGATGTCATATTCTTGTAATCGCTGTATCCACCTGGCTATTTGGCCCTCTGGATTCTTGAAATTTAGAAGCCAGGTTAAAGAGGCATGGTCCGTTCGGAGCAGGAACTTTCGGCCGTACAGGTGATGATGGAAGTGCTCCACGGCTTTAATGATAGCAAGAAGTTCCTTTCTCGTAACACAATAGTTACGTTCTGCCTTTGAAAGGCATTTGCTCCAGTAAGCAATGACGTGTTCTTGGCCATCTATCTCCTGGGACAAAACTGCTCCAACACTCTCCTTACTTGCGTCTGTGTCCAGGATAAATGGCTTGTCAGGGTGAGGATACGACAGGATCGGCGAAGATGTTAAAGCCGTCTTCAGTTCGTTGAATGCGTCCTCACATTCCTCAGTCCATAGAAATTTCTGTCCAGTCTCGGTCAATTTGTGAAGAGGTCTTGCAATTTGAGAAAAGCCCTTCACGAATTTTCGATAGTAAGTACACAGACCGAGAAAACTTCTTAAGTCATGGATATTCTCGGGACGACTCCAGTTCTGGACTGCGGACGTCTTTTCGGGATCGGTTCGGACTCCGTGGGCGGATATTATGTGCCCGAGGTAACGTACTTCCCGACGAAACAAATTACACTTCAATGGACTTAGTTTCAAGTTTGCCTCTTTTAATTTCTGTAGTACCTTTCGAATGTTCTCGAGATGCTCTTCGAAAGTCCTTCCGACGATGATGATATCGTCCAAATAAACGAGACATGCTTCGTATGAAAGTCCTCTCAACACTGTCTCCATTAGTCGCTCGAATGTAGCAGGTGCGTTGCAGAGTCCAAAAGGCATAACTTTGAACTGCCATAATCCTTGTCCCGTGGTGAACGCAGTCTTTTCACGGTCGTCGGGATGAATTTCCACTTGCCAGTAACCACTTTTCAGATCCAGAGTGGAAAACCATTTGTTTCCCGATAAAGTGTCCAAAGTGTCGTCTATCCTGGGAAGAGGGTAGCTGTCTTTCTTGGTAATGTCATTCAGACGTCTGTAGTCAACACAGAACCGGGTGGAACCATCCTTCTTTCGGACCAAAACAATTGGTGAGGCCCACGGACTAGTCGATGGCTCGATGACGTCATCACGCTGCATCTCCTCTAAAAGTCTGCTCACCTCTTCTTGCTTAGCAAACGGCAGCTGCCTAGGATGTTGCTTGATGGGAGAATGGCTGCCTGTATCTATCCTATGTTGAGTTAAGCTCGTACAGACAAAGTCACCCGAAGTTCGGGAGAAGAGGTCTTCAAATTCAGCTATTACTTTCTCCGCAGCACTTCTCTGTTCTGCTGTTAACTCCACGTCTTGTATTAATTCCTTTGTGAGGCACTCGGAAGATTTAGCTGTCGTTTGGCTGATATTCTTATTAATGCAGGTAACAGGAGTGCATGTCGCCAACACTTCATTTTTCTTTATCACCTTCCACTTGTCCGTCACATTTACTACTCTAACTGGAATTTCTGTTCTCGACAAGTCCACAAGTGTTGCTCCCACAAGTACTCCTCTGGCGGAATCACTATTGTTTGGGTGTTTGATTAATCCAAAATGGAATTTGCTTTCTTTTACTGTTCCAGAAATTATTGAATCAGTTCTGGGAGGTAGAGTAATATCAGTCTGGGCTATTATTTGCTGAACAGGTAAAATAGTTTCATTTTTAATATCGAACGCAGCTATTTCTTCTGAGTCTGAATGAATCTCATTATTCTTAAAGTCCAAGTTAAATTTGTGCGATTTTAAAAAGTCGAGTCCGAGAATAAAAGAGTCTGTAATATTGGCGACATATACCACATGGTCGTATCTGGCATTTCCAAACGTGATTTCTACTTGCGCTTTTCCGCCCACTTCGATCTTGTCACCTGTCACAGTCTGGAGGGTCAGCGAGGGCGGAGTCCAGATAATCTTCAAATTTAATTTCTTGGCCAGATCCGTCCTTATGATGGTTACGTTCGCTCTAGTATCAATCACCAAGTGGCATGGGGAACCATTAACGTATCCCAGTACGAAGAGTCCATTACTGCCGCCATTCACTGATGAAATCTGTAAGACTTTCAAACGAGGCTTTTGAATATCCCTCAGCCTCTGTTCCTGAAAGTCGTCTCTTGGGCTTCTCATGGGCTCCTTCATGGGCTTCTCTGGTGCATTGATAACTGCGATCTTTACGACGAGAGTTCTTCTGTACGTCACAGTATTTTCGTAAATGCCCCTCGCTGTTGCACCTCCAACATTTCACTTTTCTTGGCTCTAACTGTTCTTGTCGTTCCACAAGATTTTCCAGGGTCTTTAATTTATTCTCTAATCTCTCCATTTCTCCATCCGTAGGCTCCTGGAATGACACAGCTCTAACATTATGCCGCTCTTTTCTTACGGCCAGCTGAGCTGCCTCTAGCTTCATGGCGAATACGAGGGCTGACCTCAGATCTTTATAATCCGCCAAGATCAATGCTTTCTGAATTTCAGAGTCAAAGAGGCCTTCAATAAAATGTTGCACTGCAACTTCTTCTCGAACGTTATCTGGATAACTGCCATAGGCTAGATGACACAGCCTATCTATGTCGGAAGCCAGGTCTTTGCATCCTTGACTTAAGTTGTATTCTACTATATTCTTTCTGGCACTTCTCTCCGAATTTCATCTCCAGGGCACTTGCAAGTGCGTCAAAATCTCCTATCTTTGTCGCTCTAATAGTTTGCAATACATTAATTGCATCTCCGCTAAGGGAAGAGGCCAGTTGGTCCGCTTTCTTGGATTCGCTCCAACCATTGGCTTTAGCGACGATTAAAAATTGGGTCTTGTAGGCTTCCCAGGGAGTCTTTCCGTCATAGGTAGTAAGTTTCACTGTTGGGCGGTGTGAAGATAACCTGATGTTTTCAGTTAACTTTCCCAGCTTTATGAGAGAGTCCAATTTCTCTTCAATTTTAGCTTCACATTCTTCATGTATTTTCAAAACTATATTTTCTTTCCAGTCTAGTTTCTCCTCAATTTTATTCTTGAATTCTTCCCGCATTCTGCAAATATCTTGCTGCAATTCTTTAACATTTTCTTCTTTTTTTCCTTCAATTTTTTGTTCATATTTCGTTTGGGTTTCTTCTATGAGCGACATTCTTTTCTCCATTATCTCTTGATTTTCCTGCACACTCCTTTTGAATTTCTCTAATTTTCCCAAAGCAGTCTCCATTTTCTCCAATCCCAATTTCATTCCTTCTTGTCCGGCTTCAATTTTCTTCTCTAAATCCACTTTCATCTGTTCTTGTCCGGCTCCCCAAAGCAGAATGTTTTGCAATGTTCTGCAACGCTCTCTCAAATAGCCAAAAATGTTCTGCAGGAAATATACCTTAATATACAGAGGGCTATTATGTTAGGATATTAGTAAGCGTAACCTATATCTAAAATATTAAATGAAATTAGAGAAACTTTGTGTAATTGTCAAAGTTACAAGGAAATGAAACATTAACCGAACAGATATATATATGTAGAGAAAATATTTCGAACTTAAAATTCCCGGTCGCCAGTCGCGATTAAACTTAAAAAACTGGCGATTTACGACTTTCTGACTACCGGCCAGACGAATTCTATCGTTTGTTAACTCAGGTTTCACACTAGACTGAGGGATTGCGCGATTCTTGCAATGCCACACAGAATCCCCCTCAAAACAAACAAACAAACAAAAAAAAAAAAGTAGCGGGCTTTTCCTGTGTGCTGGGTTGTTCAATTTTGATGAAGCAGCTAAATATTTAATGGGATAAAGAATCAAATATTATTAAATTCTATTGTTATCAAAATCATTTGTGTATTATATTGCTAATTTTGATATTTATTATCTGCTGAGCTCATTCTAGGCGAGGTCAGTGGTGCGCCGCGCCCCGATGCCCTTTAAAAAAAAAATTCGTTAGCGCACCCCCCCCCCCCCCCCGATGATGAAAAACTAGACACCCTCTTTTGCCATCGAAGTTCTTTTTAATCTCTAAGAAAGTTTCTTTAGCCCTTTTATTTGTTTGCTTACACCTAATGTGTTAATGATACTTGTCAAATGAAAAGGAGGAATTTGCACAACTGCTATGGTAATAGAACTCTCCGGCCCTCTTTCCCCCTCCCGGAAGCACTCGGGAGGCCCAGTCCGGGTAGTAGCGGACCTTGATGAGAAGGGGGATGGAAATCAACTGTGTAAAAACTAATTCATGTATAATTTTTTTATTAATGGACCGATTTGTTTGAAAATTTAGGGATCACTTTTAAATGCAAAAATTGATTCAGAGTCTAAATTTTAGAAAGACATCTTAATTTGTTCAAAAGTTAGAAATTTATTGTCAAAACATAATTTCTTTCCCCTTTCTTACTTTGTGGCTTGGAGTTACAGAATGCTTTGTGGTTTTCTTAGTGAGCTAGACGGGGAGGCAAATGTTCTTATCTCCTCTCCGGCTATTTCAATATTACCACTTAAATAGATGACCAGCTGATTGTTAATATCAACGGAATATTTATTGTGGCTGCATGATATAATCCTGAAAAATTTTTTAGCTATTGTTGTCCATTAAAAAATAATTAATTAAGAACTGGAATTTGTAGTGGAATAAATATTGAATAACTGGAAATAGATATTTATACCATTATAGGGTTATTTTGAACAGAAGAGTTATTAATATTTTTATGCATTAACTATAATATTTTAATTATTTGAACTTTGCAAAATAGAGAATGAAAATAAAAGTAAAATAATTTTCTCAATAAAAAGACTTTTGTTCCTTAAGACTTCTGGGTATTTCATATTTAAAATCTTTTCTCTTCCTTTATAATCTTACCCCCCCCCCTCCCTACAACCAAATACTCAGAAGTCTGGTGCACTTAAGTACACAAGCAGTGTAACAGACCCTGTGTCTCCTTGTCATGAAGTATGCAAAAGTGCTGGTGCAAATATAATGAGACGTTTCTTTGGTGAAGATGGGCCTGGAAAGTTGATATGTGTTTGCACTGCTGACATTTTATATACAGCTTTCTTTCCATCTTTTTCTGGGGAGTTAAATGAGTATGGAGAAAAAGAACTTGCAGAATTCTGTACAGTTTTTAATAAAATATATTGAATTTTTCGATTTTTCAGAAGAGATAATTAGAAAATATAATCGGGCCAATAATTTAAATTTATCATACGCTATCGATGTTAATTTTTATATAAGTAAGGCTAAATGTTCTTAATTGCAACAAAAACCATAAAATACTCAAATGTTGCATTCGCAAAATGTCGCAATTCTCAAGATTTTCAGACCGATGTTCCGAAATCGCGTAAATTTTCGGACCCGTTTATAGCAGTTTTGCATTTCTAAATGCATCCATAATTACTTAAAGCATAGTATTATCTATAATAATTATGAATAAACTGTAATAGGAAGACCAGTTTAACAAAACAATCGTTCACAGCATAAACTCGCAAGAGCGCGAAACATCCGGAGCATCGTTACTAACTGCTTTTGCTACGGCGGTAAAATCTGAAATTATGAATATTTATTAAATAATTTGCAACCGTGTAGTTACTAAACATAACTTCTGACATTGCAGTATCAAGATCGACAGGCGGAATTGCTTAATCTCCCTTTCCCTTTCTAAGTATGCGCGCATATTTGTTTGAAAATCCTGATCGCGTTTTCTTGTTGTGTCAGCAGAAAACAAACATCGGAGAGGCACCTTTAAGGTCAGCTGATAGGTCACAAAAGATGAAATAATAAAGCTATTTAATAAACATCATATTCAGAAGAGGGTAAATTATTTGCAAAAAATGCATTTTAACGGGTTGCATGTATGAAGGTCTAATTTTACTACTTGTAATTTTGAAGTGGCCATTTTAATCGATTGTATTTTTGTAAAGGAGCTGTTTTAATCCAATTTTTTTAAAGGGGTCGCACATAACAATTCTCAGTTTTATATGTTCCTATAATTTTTAAAAATTATAGGAGTATTACACTCAAAGCAAGAGACTTTGTCTCGAGCAGACATATTTACTGGGGGGGGGGGGGGGGAAACGTAGCTAGAAAATGAATGTGAATGATATTGCAAGTGATAAGCGCTGTCCGTTCTCCACATGTGGGGTCCAAAAAGGTGGCGCTCTCCTAGAAGGAGATGATCAGGCGCCTTTTGGGTGATAATTCACTTTTGACTAATTGCCGCAGTGTCATCTCCCCCCCCCACACACACACACAAAGGAATATATTCTTTCTATGCCTGGATGCAGGAGATGAAATGGTATCCCTCCAGATTGCTGTCTGGCTTTTGAGTTTGACTTTCTGTTTAAAGTGATTGATTTCTCCCCTCTCTCTCCTTTTTCAGTCCTCACCCGTAATTGTTCTGCAGCGGAGCTCTTTGTTCTGCGACGCACGTCGCCGATTTCGGCATGTTCTGCGTTGGGGGTCCGGCTTTCATCTCGTCTTGTCCGGCTTTCATCTCGTCTTGTCCGGCTTTCATCTCGTCTTGTCCGGCTTTCATCTCGTCTTGTCCGGCTTTCATCTCGTCTTGTCCGGCTTTCATCTCGTCTTGTCCGGCTTTCATCTCGTCTTGTCCGGCTTTCATCTCGTCTTGTCCGGCTTTCATCTCGTCTTGTCCGGCTTTCATCTCGTCTTGTCCGGCTTTCATCTCGTCTTGTCCGGCTTTCATCTCGTCTTGTCCGGCTTTCATCTCGTCTTGTCCGGCTTTCATCTCGTCTTGTCCGGCTTTCATCTCATCTTGTCCAGCTTTCATCTCATCTTGTCCAGCTTTCATCTCATCTTGTCCGGCTTTCATTTCCTACATCATATTCATGAGCTTTTGAAGTTGTTCTTCCATTTTTTGTCTAGTCAAAACCATAAACTGGAAAATTAAAGTCCTTCTTTAGAACCCCGATTCTGACACCAAATGTTGCGGAATTACTCTGCTACTCCTGGGTTCGTCGTTCTAAAGTCCAGTTGGTGTAAAAAGTTCAAGTAAAAAGTCACTTGTCAGGATGGAACACAAACTTTATTGCTTCTAGAACTTCGTAGAACAATCAGCTGTACACAATTCACAAGCACACTCTAGCAGTAACGTTCTTTTAACAATCCGCTTAGATCAGAAGCTCTCACAAATGCTGTATTTCTCACACAAAATAAGTCACTTTCACAGAATTCTTGCCAGAAAAGTCAATTTCTCTAGGGTTCTACATAAAGCGTGAATTTTGATTACGTCATAGAAGAGAAATGTTAGGTTATTATGCATTTTAATGCAGGAGAAACAACTTCCAGGCCCCAGTGGGAAAATCGCACCAAATGACCAAAAAGTCGCCAAGCTTGGCAACTTTTGGCGAAATATTGCCAAATTTGGCACCAAAAATAAGTCCCCAAATGTGAAGAGATCTAAGCTCTAGGACTAATATTTCTCGAGTTTTCTAGAACCTCCATATAAAAACAATGGCAAACCGAAACCTCCATATCTCCGGTTCTAATTGGCTGATTTTGATGCAACAGAAAGCAAAATGTATCTAATTGAAGCGTAGAATACGAATTTTAAACCCTTTTAAGCCACAGAGCAGCGGGTTGCCCCAAAAATTCATAACAATACGTACGTTTCGACTAAAACAATTTTTAGTCGAAACGTACGTATCTACTTACCTGTTACATCTTATTTGTGTTTTTTACAAAGTTTTTCATTTACTTTATCGTTTAAAACTAGTATTTTGAGTGTTTTTACCTAAATTTATTTTTATTTTTTTCCTGTTACCTAGGCAAAAAAATCTGGAAAGTTTTGCTCTCCAATTCTGAATTGCTTAAAACTCAACCAATCAGAATATTTCTTTCTTCTATGTCAAGAAAGATAATGAACTTCAAAGATTATTATAGTGTCAAAAACCAAGAGGCAACCAGAAATTTATGTAAGCTATAAAATCAAGGTAATGCAAGTTAGTAATCAAGCCAATATATTGCACACCGATGCAAAGACAATAGAGAGACCCTTCACTAAACAGAGGCAGGTATCATATTTAAAACATCTGAGACCTAAAAAAGGATTAATTAACAAAAAAAGTGAATCATCTGAAATACATTGATTATATTTTTAAAAAAATACATTTTCTAAGTATTAGTTGCATACAAACTTTAAAAAAAAAAAAAAAAAAAAAAAAAAAAAAGGTGAAGATTCAAGCTAATTGGTGGCACAAGTCATTCTAAATTTATAAGAAGACACTTAAAAATAGACTCATGCAGGGAAGCAATAATGAGCTGCACAGAAAATTATCTTTGCCATTGCATCTTGATAACAATGGGAAAAGAACAATTACAGCAAATAAGACACAAAGCTTCCCCCCCCCCATTATTATTAGTTATTTGTTCATTTATTTTTTATGACTGCCCAGAGATTCAAATATGACCATCATTAAAGTGAGGAGAGTGTTGAGAAAAAAAAAATCAGCACATATCTATTGGGAGTGACCTAAAATCAAAAGGTAACCAACACAGAATTTCTCAATTATATTTTTTAATACTACTTTATTTGGTACTTACATATCAAGACAGACACCAGCAATGCTTGGCGATTTTTTAGTCGTCAAGCACGCCAACACACAAAACACAACAAATTTGTTTTAAAAATCTAGAATACAACCTATATTTTACATTTAAATAACAATCTGTTTTAATTCAAAAGTTTCCTTATGTACATACATATTAAAACTGACACATGACTATTAAAACTTACTACTATTTTCATTTTACGTGGAAATGCGTTTTAATACATTTGTTCCCATATTGCACATACGTATTATAACTAACACATGAGTATTAAAGATACTTCTATTTTCCCTTTACATCGAAGTCCATTTTAATACGTATGGTACCATACGCAACATGTGTATTACAACGGACTTCCATATTATATGCATAATCAGTTTAAATAAAAATATATGCTTACCTTTAATAATTCAAGAAGAATCTCACAAATAATCTTCATAATCTCAAATTTGAGCCATTAAAATGTGTATATATACACTAACTGTCTTTGTTGAAAATTGAAAATGAAGCATTCTTCGCAAAAAACTAAATGCACAAATCTATTCAATTAAAATCTGTGCGCGTCTGTCTGTGTGTGTGTGTGTGTGTATAGCATCATCTCCTCCTAAACGTCTGGGAGTTGAGTTTTGACCTAGGTATCCACGAATTCGGAAAATTTCGAGAAAGAACCTCCGCTAATTTAAATTTCGAAATTTGAATTATTTTAAGAGATATTGATAAAAAAAAACCGTCAAAAACACTAATTTTTGCTCTTCGCAATTTTGCGATTGTAACCCCTGTAGTGAAAATGTGAGAAAAAAGCATCGAGGTTGCCATGTTTGGCTATTTTATTAAGTTATTTAGACTCCTGCAGTAAAAATAAAAGAATAATGATTTTTTTTTCTGATTAGATTATTTACAAAGTTATTTTTTAATTAAAGTATTGCATGCATGTGAAATCAGAGCAGGTATTCAATGCCTTTTATGCGTAAAAGAATAAGGGATTGGGAGATTTCCGAGACTAATATGTATATTTTTTAGTTTGGCGAAAAAAAAAATGGCTGATTTGGTGATATTGAGAAAGTAGTAGATTCTACCGATTTGCACAGTTTTGAGCTTGGCGCAATTTACTGCGAGCAAACCGAAATAGGTTTAGGTTTGTGTGTGTAGGTTTTATTAAAATACGGCGTTAAACTTTAATTTTCCCATGCAGGAATAGTGCAATTATTAAGGCGATTTTAAGCAATCGATCTTCGCAATTTTCCCAAATTAAGTAAATTGATTTAGCTTGGGGGAATGCCGCCAAATTTCAAAAGAAATGAAATTCTCGCATTCGGTAAATTGGAATAAATAAAACATGTTATAGTAATTTAAAATACTGCTATGCTACTTTTCAAATAGATGCTTGCATTAATTTTTGACAATGAAACCATACACAAATAACTATTTCCCATTTTGATTGCTGTTAAATCAGTGCTTAGAATCATTCTCTGAAAAAAAAAAGAAAAAAAATCTCGCAAAATGGCGTATGCAGATTCCTTCTTTAGTACCTTTCTTAGAAAAGTTGGCGATAAATATTCAAATGTAGTGTAACTCCGTGTTTAATAACGTGTGTTTTTTGCGTTTGTATTGCTAATTCTATGGCACGATTGAGATGAGCCAATGTTACGAGCGGATGTATAGATAATTTTTTTTTTTAAATCCAGCCAAACAGGGTATAGTAAAATAGGAATTCTGTATAAATACGAAAGTCTTTGGAGATGAACGAGAATGCCTATAAATTATTGCATTTACTGTGAAGTTAAATTTAGGATTCATTTTGGCTATTTGCTATCGACTATAGACGTTAATTACGCCAATATGGCAGTTCTAGCAAGCATAAATAAATTTCATTTCATGTTCTGTTTCAATATTGCTACAATTTCCGTAGTTACGGAATCCGTTGTTGCCACTCAAGCTGTTAAATTTAACAATTAAGTGAAAACACTCATTTCTACAGCTCTTGACTTGAAAAATGAAAACGCATTCGATATGACACAATTAGAACATTATCACAATCACAACGTCAATAATGCGAACCTGTAACATTGGTTATTTTTAACTAAATTCATTTTCAAGGTCTTTAAGAAATCCTGTGTACTATGTCAAAGCCTCATATCTTAATTCCGATTAGTTTGCAAGAAAATTGATTAATCAGTATAAACTGAAGCAATGAAACTTTGTAAGCGTTTTTCTTGAAACGAGGAAAATGCAGATTGACGTCTTTGGTGTAGAAGTGGCGATAGGGAGAACTACTTAATTCAGTAACGTTAATGGGGAATGATAATTGAATATGCGCATGCACAAGGATCCAAAAATCAAGAGAGAGTATGAAAAGTCAGGAATATGAAATGAAAATAAAAAATAAATCAAATAATACGAGATATAACTAATAATAATACGAGAATGACATTGCAATCATGTGTAAAACGAGGGTCCCAATTGCTTATAATATTCCCCTAGCAATGACTTACTCCGACCAGTGGCCGAGCGCTCAGCGCTCTGAACTGAGAGACGGAAGGTTTCTGGTTCAAAACAGGTCGCGTCCGCCGACCTAACTGTTCGGAGTTTTCCTGTATTCCGTTCGGAAAATAAAACTGTACTCGCAACATGCATATGTTGGGAAACATATATGGCTGGTTTCCTCCAAACCGTAGCGTAAATACCGGTTACAACTCCTTAGAAAGACCCCTACGGAGGACAACCCCACCCCTTGACCTAGATCCCATATGTGGAGACTAGAAACAGGATAGTCTCCAGATTTGTAGAGAGTTCAATTGAACGCCCAGCGTCGTATGCAACTTATAGAAGCAGTTCTACGATACCGGATCCATCGAGAAAAAGCCTGGGCAAGGTTATCTAAGAGAAGCTGCTTCTTTTTTTATCTAAGTGACATTGACATAGTTTTTGTGCCATCATGTTGCAGTCATCTCAGATTTGCACTCATGACGTCAACGTTTCATCACGATTTAAGTAATTATTTACTTTTATAGATTCCGCATCAATGGGCTTAATTCGAATTATATGTATAAGGAAAATGTTCTTTTCCTACCGTTCGGAGAACGGGTAAGCAGCTAGTATCTTTGAAAATTGAAATTTTTTAAAATATTTACTTTGGAACTTTGAACACATACTTTGCAGTGATAATTATTCCAATCTATGGTTGTTTTATCAGCTAATTTGAGTTGTCTTTCACACCATTTAATTGAAGCTAACTCTTCAGACCAACAATAAATAAACCTAAATGCTTTCAAAAATGAAATTCTAGAACCAAAAAACCATTTTCCTGCACGTATTTCTACAGAATTTCTTACATTCTTTCACATTACATTTCCAAACCATACTACGAACTAAGTACATCTTCATTTTATGATTATTAATGCAAAATCTTAAAACTGGCAAAAAGTTTTTTTCCTTGTAGAAATAGTGTAAAAATCTTGTAGAATAGATTGTTTGTTATTTGGTAAATCCCATATAATCTACATAACTTAAAATCTTACAAAAATACAATACACTATAGTTAAACAACATAAGAAAAAAAAACTTTAAAATCCCCAGCGACCACGGATTAAGACGGGCTTACACAAAACAACGTAGCAAAAGGAAAAAAAAAAAAAAAAGAGTCCGTATGTGCAAAAAAGGCTGCGTTTAATGACGTGTTCGACGAAGGGTTACCTTCGTCAAATATCTTTCACTCTTGGCACGTTAGCACGTATTTGGCGCAATTTTTTTCAAATGAAAACTAGTGTCCATTTTAGTACGTAAGTACCCTTAATTTTCCTTAGCAATATTTATACATCTGTCATTAATAGTATCCTCGTACATAGAAAAATATAAAAACTGATCATATCCTGTTATCTGTCATTTATAATGTTCTTTTGTCTTTTAGGAAAAATTCAAGAAAAATAATTATAATACAAAATTAAATCATAATAATAATAAAATCTTATGATTTACCTCTGTTTGCTGCATGAATAACCGAACAAGCTCCCACTCTGATTCCAAGTCTCCTGAAAAATTAGAAAACAAATATACTTTTTTAATAAATAATTAATAAAAAATAATTTTTCCAATACATTCCATTTTCCTAAAATAACTACTTAGATATAACAAGATAGGTTAAAATACACAATTAAATAAAACAATTTTTATATTATTTTACTCACATACAAAAAAAATAATTCCCATCAGATTGCTTATAATGAATTTTATCTGCCTTTCACACATTAAAATTCTGCTATCCATTGGAAATTTCAAAAATTTTTGAATACAGGAATGCCTTAATCAGATTGAAAAAGAATTTTTTTTTTTTTTTTTTTTTTAACCAGGTTTTTAGATTTATGTGGATTTTTAAGGGGGGGAAAAATGTTAAAGTAACACATGTACATATTGTTACGAATTTCTGGGTTGTTCTTCCCCTTCAAAGTTCTAAAATTTGTATTCTAGTATATGTCAAATAATTAATAATTGGATTTAGTTACATCAAAATCAGTTAACTAAAACACGAGATAGGGAGTTTTGGGTTTCCCCATTGCTTAACATAGTTTTCTCGAATTCTCGAGAAAGTGACTTTCTGCTTCCGAAAATATTATATTATTATAATTAATATTATATATAAGTCAAAGCCTGTTGTAGGGGCAATTGCAAAGGGTGCTAGGAAAAAATTTTATGAAAATATGCTTAGACTCAATGTATTTCATCTTCGTCCATCTAATATAAAAAAACTTCATATTTTTATTATCAGTGGTCAATCCAGGAATTTTTCTCAGAGTGCCATTTTTGTGAAAATTGCTAATTTTTGTGAATTTTAATACTTAATTTTGTGAATTTCAACACTTATTTTTGTGAAATTTCATGCCAATTTTTAATGAAGGTCATTTTTTTGTTAAAATAATTGATAAAACAGATTGAAATGTAGGGTAAAATGTCAATGGAGGGCCATTTTAATCGATTGTAATTTTGTGAAGGACTCAAAATGGACACAATTTTCATTGACCCCTGATTATGTACCCTAGTTGAATTGAATGCTCTTCTGGAAACATGTAGAAACTTCTTGTATTTGAATGATTTCATTTTGTTGAAACAGGCTTCATGCAGACAATCATTTTAATTTTTTTAAAAATAAATAAACTATGTTATCTGGAAAAACCATTTAAAACGAATTGAAATTGCAATTGTCTCTTCAAAGCCTGATAACCACAACCTCAATATAATGTCGTTGTCACTTGCAATGCCTAATTTTGTCACACAAATAATTAACTTTTTTTACTCACGGAAATACAAATGGAGCTGAAAATAGCAAAAAATCACTTAAAAATTAGGAAGCAGATGGATTCTCAACCTTTTAAAAGTAGCAAATATTGTTTTTTATATTTTTATACATCGTTATGAACAGAGCTGGATTTAGAGGTGTGGAAGCCCTGGGGCAACAAAGGAGTGGTGTGTTCACTCCTAAATGTTTCTTAAACAAGTTAATAACTTTTTTGGCAACCAGTGTGACAAAGTGGGTTCGCTGTCGACTCATAGCCTTGAAGTCCAGGGTTTGATTACCGTGGAGGTAGATTTTATTTATACAAAAAATAATGTCTGCTTCTTGTCTGGTATTGCACTCTTAATGTAACATCAATGTGGCTCACAACCAATCATGCTGACTTCCAGTATTATGCGAAATGTATGCAAAGAAGCGAATGCTTTGCATCTGACTTCTTTGGGAATACAGATCATCGTGTTATTTTTCAAGCAACTTTTTTCTTTCAACATATAATATAACGGAACGTATGCTATATTACTATACATATATGTTCCATACAGGGTGAGAAACTGGGGAGCAAAAATTTAGGCGTCAATGGTGCCTAACTTTTTCTTTCCAGTTGCCAAACTGTCTCACTCAGGTGCAGTTTCGAAAACCTTTGTTTTGTTTATGTGCATAAACTATAAACAGGTAGGCTTAATGACTTATGTATAATAATCATAAAGATCAGGACTATTAAAATTAAAATAGTAATATATAGTACGTGAATATAATATCAATTTTGTTTGATTTGGTTTTTCCTCCCTCTCTATCCACGGAACAGAAGTTAGAACAGGGGTTGGTGGATGTGATGTGCTCACCAACGTTGTAGTCGTAGGTGGAGGTGCAATATTGGGGGAAATGTTAGTCGTCATAAATGATGACCGTTTCTAATATTTCGGTTGTCAAACAAAAATTACAGTTGCAAAATATGACTAACGACCTCTAATTTTGCATCCTGGTTCCATAACATTATACGTATAAAAAGCTGGTGTAATAAATTAAGAGAATTTGCAGACTTGGTCGATTATCTCCAGAACTACTGGACCAGGGTGAGAAATTGGGAGCAAAAATCTAGGCGTCAATGGCACCTAACTTTTTTTTCCTGGTTGCCAAACTGTCTCGTTCAGGTGCAGTTTCGAAAACCTTTATTTTGCTGCTTATATGCATAAACTATAAACAGGTAGGCTTAATGATTATCTACAGTAATAATAAAGAAGATCAGAACTATTAAAATTAACATAGTAATAAATAGTAAGTAAATATAAAATCAATTTTTATGGCTTTCCACCTATGCATCCAGAATAAAATATTGTGATACATTTTACAAGAACATGGTCTTTAGGTTTAGTTTAGAAGTATTTTATAAATTGTTGCTATATAACTACAATGCCTATGGTAGATAAACTTATGCAGCATACGTGTACTAGCTTCAAAATGTCACCTGATCAACCACCACTGTAAGCAAACAGGTAGTACATGTTAAAATTGTGGAAATATGTATTTGTATTCTCAGTGGGTTGAAGTTGGGAGAGGGTCTATGAAAGCTTTCAATGTCACCAAGAAGGATTTATTATTTTACATATTAGCTATTTTATGTTACTAAAAATTATTTTTAATTAAATTACTTAAAGCATATTTTATTAAAAACTGAACTTTATCTTAATTATTAACCTTTTTATATTTAAATAAGTTTTTTTTTTTTATGTTTTCAAATAACTAATTCAATTTATGTTTTTTTAAATTTACATTATCTCATAAAGGAGTTTTATTTAAAAAGATAAATTTTATTAAGTTTAAACCATCAAATAAGATTTTTATTCAAATAATATTTTTTATTTGAATTATCGTAATTTAGGCCTAAAGTCCGAAATTTAGATTTTCCCCAAATCGAGACGTTTTGCTAATGTCACCCCCCCCCCCCCCCCAATCGCACACACACAAATGAATAAATCTTCTTTCGTTTTTTCACGAAATTGCATTAATTAATTGCAGTCAATCCATGTATTGTTTTCACTCACGAACTGCTGCACTTAACCAGCCGTTATTGCGACGCTGTAACGCGCCGCGGCAAATAAAATCCAAGATGGCGTCCGGACCGTAAACTTGTACTCTCTTGCGATAAATAATTATATTTAATTAATGAATATTAACTACTAATCCAATTAACTTTTACACTGCCTTATTTAAAAGAATCTCGTACGTTCATCAATATTGATATCAAGCGCATCTTCCCACACCGCGTGCCATACGAGCCGAGCTACCGCTAAAACACTCATTTGCAGAAAGAATCCAATATGGCAAACGCGAGCTCGTAGTTTCCTCCGATCAACTTCATAATTATACATGGAGTTAAAAAATTATAGCTAAATTTCTTTAAGTTCCTCTATTTGTTTACATTAAAAAGGGTGAGATTTAAATGATTACACATCCGCGGAAGACAAGAAAGTGGTCTTCCGCGCGTTTTTCAACCACAGAAGACTGTCTGCAGAGGATCGATCTCTTTCTGCCACGGAGCGGTGCTTACGAAAGCTAAAGTTTTTTCGCGGAAATTTACATTTATATTTTTTCAGCACATTTTGAAAAATAGTTGTCTAGACAGTAAAAAAGTCCCCAGAATTTGTAATTTATTCGTTTTTCGTGGTATTTTTGTTTAAAAAGTCTCCGATGTCAGCCGATGCCGAAATAGTCACTTTTTAGTCGTCTGTCTCTGGAAAAATGTTAGGCGTCAAAAATGACGACTGGTTCTTAAATCTCGGTCGTCAAAACAAAAATTACAGTTGCAAAATACGACTAACGACCGCTAATTTCGCACCCTGTACTGGACCAATTTTAATGAAACTTGATATGTACAAGTACAAAGATTGATACAAAACAAAACAAATAACCATTCAATAATTGTAATTGATTGTGCGTAACACACGTTGGAGTCAGAAGGTATGAAACAGCAGTTACAGAATAAACAAAAAGATGGGTCAATAGGGGGTATGGCCTCCTCTTACAGATAATACAGATCTCACAGCATGATTTCATACTTGAAATAAGACAGTTTATCATTTCCTGTGGCAATTGGTCCCGGTCATTCAGCAATGCTGTTTTCATTCCCTGGATTTCATTCATTCCCTGGTTCTTGAAGGGGGTTTGCGAGTTGCAATTACCCTCCCCACAGCATCCCAGACACGCTCTATAGGGTTAAGGTCTGAAGATCTGGCTGGCCAATCCATCCAGCAAATATCCACACTCTCTAGAAATTCGTCGACCAGAAGAGCTCTATGTGGCCTCACATTATCGTCCACTAAAATGAACTCAGGGCCAACTGCACCTCTGAAAAGACGAACGTTGGACTCCAAGATCGCATCAGTATACCTCAAACCAGTCACAGTGCCTCTTTCAAAGACACGGAGAAGTGTGCGGCCATCCAACATGATGCCTGCCCGGACCATTAAACCTCTTCTGCCATAATGGTCGTTTCTCAGTCATTGGAGAGTAGGTAGTGGGTCCCTGGTTCTCTCCATATGAGCATACAGCGAGAAAGGTGTTTAGGCTGAACCAGGACTCATCAGTGAAGAGAACAGTCTGTCATTTATCCAATCTCTATATTCTCTGCACCATGCTAAACGGATTCTCCTGTTCATAGAAGTGAGTGAGATGCAAACAACAGGTCTTCTTGGAAATAACCTTCTCTCATGAAGTCTTTTGGAAACAGTCATCCTTGATACACAAGTTCCTGTAACTGCATACAAGTCACAAGAGAGCTGAGAAGCTGTAGCACTCCTGTTATACATTGCTATAATGGATAAATGGCGATCTTCTCTGGCTGCCATGGCTCTTGGAC
>JAWZYV010018969.1:0-24499 GCA_038373885.1 Cheiracanthium punctorium
AAGGAAAGAAAAAAAAAAGAAAACTTACGTATTTTTTATAAGTCAAATCAATTCTATTTTCTTTTAAACTTGCGAATCGGCCAGTGATGTCCTCATAAAAAGACGTTGTTTTAATACAGATATCAATAATTTTAAAAGCTCTTTAAAATTTCCCCTGTTTAACGAATTTTACCGCTCACCATGTCCTAAATGCCAGTTCTTGCTTACTTAAAAACAATACTGCTTTGATGAGTAATTGTCCATTCATAAGCGTCTATTCAGGCTTACCTTCTTGATAAATTCAGCAATATAAAGTCGAGAGTTTGCCGAACGTATATTCTCCTTACCCCCTCCCCGACTTCTCGAGCCAATCAGTGTGTCGAATTCACAAGTGCAGCCGTCGTTTGAAAATCTTTCATCAGCTGTATCTTAGCTACTAACTCCCTATGCCAGAGAGACTGCTTACAAACTCGTTGCCATGGCAACGGTGCTGCCAATTTCTTGATAGGCTATGAGGGCTGTATCGAGGCCTCCGAAAGAGGAGAAAGATTCTTTCTCCTTTTTCGAGGCCTCGATCTTTGTTGTAACAGTTTTATTTCTGAAAATTACAATGTAATGCAAGTGAGTGTTAACTGGGATTTAGAAGAAAAGGCAGTTCAGAATTTGAAATTAATTTTTACAATTTTTTTTAGCATCATCATATAAAATAGAGCATCTGTTCTTTTTTTTTTTAAATAAGTATTTAAAATTATGAAGCTGCAAGCTAGTGAATTTATGCTAGAACAATCTGATTCTTGCAGATTCAATGCAGCTATTTGTTTTTATATTTCTAAGCTTTTTAAATTGTTTATTTAAATATTTATTCCAGAAAACACAGGAGCATTGATCATGTTAGCTGAGCTACTCCCAGTAGCTGGGTATTGTAGTAAACAGAAAGTAAGTTTTTTTCTGTGATTACAGTGTCATACACAATCATTTTTATTATAAGATACATATTCAGATGTATAATCTAAATTTTAAAATTTGTGCGTATTTATCTAGACCATTAATGAAATCATAACAATCTTTTGGGCATTCCTATTTTACATGAGGAATAGAATAATTTTGGATTAACTGTGATAGACCTTTTAAATTGATACCTAATCCAAGAAATTATTACCCATATGGCCGACCCTGCATTCCCTTCACTTCATTTGCCCACAATTATTAGGAAGTAAGGTATCCTTGAGTTCTAACAATGGATTCATCTATTGCTTTAATACAATATTTTGTTTAATGTATGTTTTGTTTAGATCTATATTGTTATTACATTCTAGTTGAAGTGCCTAAAATGAAAAAACGGAAACAGAAGAAAAGAAAAAAAAAACTCATTACAAAACATTTTTAAATTTATTTTTTGAACATTTGATAAATTTTTGGTTTTTTAAAACAGGGTGTCCACTTGCGACTAAAAAGGCGACTTTTGCTACCAATTTAAAGATAAGGCGACTTAGGTGACCTTTGTGTGACGTTTTTGCATAAAAAATGTCATTTTCATATTATTTACAAATTTTTGGCTACTTGTACTTTACTTTAAGAGACTCATTTAAGAATCAGATTTTGGTTTTTGTTAACTTTTCTTTCCAAAGTTGCGATGGGTCGTTCATAAAACATTCTGACCTGTATTTTTAATCATTTCATTCATCACTTTTTAAATGAAGCTAAATGACATATGTTTATTGCTTAGTTACAAAATCGTGCAAAATTAGCAACTAAAATTAAGAAAATGACTACTAAACGGGTGACTTTTTTTATTATTGGTGAGTCTACTAATGATACTATTTTTACCTCCTTACACTGGTGGACACCCTGTTGAAATTGGTTTTATGTTTCATAAATAATTCTCAAATTTTAAACACACTCATAATATGTCATTCATCAGTAAAACTCTTTTGTTCCATGCCTCTGATTAGCTCTTTAGTAAGTCCAATGTATCTTGAATTGGAAATTTTTTCTTCATTGTTTTGAAAAGCTCACCGCATGCTGATAAATAAAATGCTTTCTTTCAGAAAAAACAAGAATTTAATTGATTGAAAAATGATTTCGTATAACTGATTTTCTGCATGTAAGCAGGGACCAATTTATACCCCTGGGCCAAAACTTCATATGGGCCCCCCCTATATATCTTACCTTCCTCGAATACAAGAGTGATTTTATTTTTTAGGCTGCTATGAGTTTACATATCTTTGACAGGTATATATAAGCAAAGCATTTTGTGAATCTAATGAAAGAAATTTTTTTTTTAATTTTAGAACTCCATTAAACTAACTCCAAACATAAAACAATGAAAAATTTTGTAAATAAACACTCATAAAATGATAACTTTTTTGCAGAAAACGCGTTTTCGTACCGAAAATTTCAGTATATCCTCAGTCTAAAGGTTCACAATTTTAGTCTGAAGAAGTACTGAAATTTTCAGTATGGAAACGCGTTTCCTTCAAAAAAGGTATCATTTTATGAGTGTTTATTTACAAAGTTTTTTAAGGACAATTTCTAATATTGCTTTTAGATGAGAAATACGTCAAGTTCGAAAATTATATTTTGTTACGTTTTACAGTATGTCAGAAAATATGAGCGAAATGTTAGATGTACAAAAAATTACTGCGTATATGTTTCATTGTGGGGCCCCCCCCATTGGGGGCCCGGGACAGTGCCCCGAATGCCCCGCCGTAAATCAGGCCCTGCATGTAAGAGGTTCCATACTGTATTATTATTTTTTTTAACAAGCCACATCCCAAATAATTTGTGTCTCTGCAACTGTGTTGAAGTTTCAGAACCACAATAACTTTATGAGTTGCCACTAGATGGCAGCACTACACTGATCGGGCTCAATTGACTGTATATTCCAAAGACTCTGAACTTTTTAGAACCTTTTTAAATCTTTCAAATTCAAGTTTTAAAATGTAAAATTAATTCCTTTCTGTATTATTTCTGTATTCTGTGTTAATTAATTCATAATTATTCTTCCATTTATTACAGTGCGGACCTGTCATTTTTTTGGAGCCCGGGCTGTGGTTGTTTGTTTTGTTCGCTTCTTTTTGTTTTTGTATTCAGGTAAATTTGAAATTTGTGTGACGCTTTACTAAGCGGTAAACCATAAAATATGTTTAGAAATAAACCAGATTCAGATTCAAAATGGTATTTTTAATTCAAATTGATGTTTTGTCAAGAGACAACCTAAAGATGAAAAGATTCCAGAAAAAAAGGTGAGTGCACCTTGGAATTCAAACTTGTTCTTTTTATTCGTCAATACCTTTGAAGCAGCGCTTAAAATTATATACAGTCCACAGATTCACTAATTCATTCATAAATCCTTCATAGTTTTTTGGTCCTGTCAACCAGGAGGTATTGAAATTGTTTGAATTCAAGTCATTTGTAACGATAATTAAACTGAAAATACGGACAATTTGTTATGGCTACGAAATTAGATAAATTAAAGTCTAAGCGAACAATTCTTAGAGGGTCAGTGACGAAATTAGAAACTAAAACTTTAAAAATACTAGATTCTGACCCTTTGGATATTCAAGAAATAAGGGTAGTGCAAAGTCAGATTCGTGAAAAACAAAGTCAGTTAGAAAGTATAAATACTGAAATTGAAGATGTTATTGTTGATTTAGAGGAATTGAAGAAAGAAATTGAGGATAATGAAAAATGGGCGGAAAAAATAGTTCGCATTAAATGTCAAATTGATTCAAAATTTGAAATCTTGTGTTCTCAGAACACTAAAGTTGTTACAAATGTCGATGAAAATTCAAAACAATCGGTGAAGCTTCCCAAATTCGACCTATATCATTTCAGTGGTAGCTTGGACGATTGGCTAAGCTTTAAGCAAATCTTCGAAAGCACTATTCATGAGAACACTCAGCTTTCGGAGCTGCAGAAATTGCAATATTTAAAAGCGTCAGTCACTGGCTCTGCCAGCAAGTTAATAAAAGGATTTCCAATCACAGACTCTAGTTATAAAGAAGCATGGGCAACATTAATTTCGAGATTTGATAATAAAAAAAATCTAGCTTATGCACAGTTAAATAAATTCTTTAATTCAAAACCGTTGAAACCAAACTGTCGGAAATCAATTCTTGATTTGTTAGATAACTGTAATGAAGCTGTACGTAATTTGAAATGTTTGAATTTTGAATTTAATTCTTTTGTAGATTTAATTCTTGTTTACAACCTACAGTTAAAATTAGATGATAATTTAAAGAGGCAGTGGGAATTGGCTTTAGAAAGTGATTCTTTTCCCACCTATGATAAATTTATTTTATTTCTTGAAAAACAAGCAAGAAGTTTACAGGACATTGCTGACACTCATTCCAAAACCGAAAGTAAACCAAAAGTAGCTTTGAAGAAGTCTCTGTCTAACGCTGTCATTTCTAATTCAGACAGCAAATCGAATAATTCTAGTTGCCCAGAGTGTTCGGAATCGCATGTACCTTTCAAGTGCCCTCAATTTCTTAGAAAATCAGTTGAAGATAGGTGGAAAACTGTGAAAGATAAAAAGTTATGCATGAATTGCTTACGAAGCAATCATTTTGTTAACCGGTGCTTAATTTCTACAAAATGTCGTCACTGTAACTCTAAACATCATACACTTCTCCATTTTGAAAAATCTAAGTTAAATTCTTCCCCGGCTAGTGAAAATACCAGTATTAACAACCACGAACAAAGTCAAGCTTCCATTAATTCTAGTTGTTTGACCAGTACCCATGACAGTTGTCAAACTTTGCTTTCTACTGCCATAGTTCTTCTAAAATCAAATACTGGAAAGTTTGTACCCTGCAGGGTCCTGGTGGATTGTGGAAGTCAAAAATCTCTCGTATCAAGCTCTTGTGCTAAAAGGCTAGGTTTACCTGTTCGACAAACAAATCATAGAATATCCGGTGTCAACAATATTGTTGCAGAAACTGCTCTTTATGAAGTTGACATTATTCTAAAGTCTTGCTATAATAATGACACCTTTGATGTGAATGCGTTAGTTGTAAATAATGTGACCGTAAATCTTCCTAATTTTGTTGTTCGGAGATCTTCATGGCCTCATTTGGAAGGTCTACCTTTAGCAGATCCCAAATTCTATATTTCCAGCCCAGTTGAAATGTTGCTAGGTGCAGATTTATTTCCCTTAATAATTTTAGGAGAATCTATTCTGGGTCCTAAAGGCACTCCCTGTGCACTGAATTCTAAATTGGGATGGTTACTCTCGGGAGTCATTCATTCAAATCCTTCCCAACATTCCAAAACAAGTCTTAGTTGTCATGCTACAGTCGAATTGACTCGTGATCTTCAGAAATTTTGGGAAATTGAATCCTTGCCTGATGTAACACCAATTCACAGTTCTGAAGAAAAATACACACAAACGGTTAAACGAGTTCAGTCTGGACGTTATATGGTTGATCTTCCCTTCAAAAAAGATCCAAATCTAGGTGACTCACGAACAAATGCATTAAAACGTTTCTATTTGCTAGAATCTAAACTGAATAGAAATCCTAAGCTTAAAGAGCAATATCATGCTTTTATGCAAGAATATATTGACCTAAATCATATGGAAGCAGTCCCAGAATCTGAACTTGATAGTCGAAATTTTTATTATATGCCTCATCATGGGGTTTTGAAAGAAGACAGCACGACAACTAAAGTGAGGGTGGTCTTTGATGCTTCGGCTAAAGGTACATCAGGACATTCTTTAAATGATTTTCTTGAAATAGGTCCAAAATTACAACCCGATTTGTTGAAGATTCTTCTTAAGTTTAGATCATACCCAATAGCTTTAACCGGAGACATCGCCAAGATGTACAGGCAGATTTTAATAAATCCTAAACATGTCGACTTTCAGAGAATCTTTTGGCGATTCCAGCCACATGCATCTATTACTAGTTTCCGATTGTTAACAGTCACATATGGAACCGCCTGTGCTCCGTTCCTAGCTATAAGGACATTGCAACAACTTGCAAAAGACTATATTTCAGAATTTCCTATTGCTGCAAAGTCAATTCTCGAAAATTTCTACGTCGATGATTACCTTGGTGGGTCGCATTCTATTGATGCAGCAACACAGTTAGTCAAAGATTTAAATCACGTTTTAGATCAAGGAGGCTTTACACTTAGAAAATGGGCTTCCAATGTGCCCTCAGTCATTGAAAATCTTCCTGAGGATCTTAAATCCACTAAGCAAAACGTAAAGCTTTCAGAAGATTCCTCCCAAAAAATCCTGGGCCTAGTTTGGAATTCGGCAGAAGACTCCTTGAAAATTCATCTGACTAGTGTTAAATCAGTGCACACCAAGCGAGAATTGCTATCGATGATAGCTCAAATCTTTGATCCCTTTGGGATTTTAGCCCCAACCACGATCATGCTCAAAATCATGATGCAAGAACTATGGAAAGACAAGTGTGCTTGGGATGATCAAGTCCCAGATTCCATTTTGAAATCCTGGCATGAGTTTAGTTCTCAAGTTGAACTCTTAAAGTCTATTGGCATACCAAGATACCTGAACTGTCAACTTCTAGCAGAGAACCACATAGAGATTCATGGCTTTTGCGATGGATCTGGCAAGGCCTACGCTGCAGTGGTATACCTTCGGACAGTGTCTTCTCTTGGTGAAATTTCAGTCAACTTTGTCGCAGCAAAAACCAGAGTCAATCCTTTAAAACCCGTTTCTCTTCCCAGAATAGAGTTATGCGCTGCATTTTTGCTTGCCCAATTATGTTCAACAATATTAGAATCGTTACCCTTTGCGGTAAATGAAATTTATTTGTGGTCCGATTCACAAATTGTTTTAAATTGGATCGAATCTCCTCCAGTCAAAGGAAACCAGTTCGTCACAAATCGAGCACACAGAATCAAATCACTTATGCCACAAGCCATATGGACTTATGTCAATAGTTCATCGAATCCAGCAGACTGTGCCTCTAGAGGCATTCTACCAAAAACACTTTTGCATCACAAAATGTGGTGGCATGGGCCTGACTGGCTTAATTCCAGCATTAAATTGCCCTTATTCTTCGTTAAGTCCTCAGAGGGTTCATCAGAAAATTGCAAAGAAAATTTAATTCACGTTGCAACATCCAGTCATAAGAGCTTTCCTGATTTCTTGCTCAAGTTCTCTTCGTTTTCAAAACTTTGCAGAGTCCTTGCACTGTGCTTAAGATTCATTCACAATGCCCGTAGCTGCAATCGACATTCGAGACGTACAGGATTTGCCAGCACCCCTGAAGTTTCAAGTGCTGTTACTCACATTCTTAAATTGATTCAAGAACAAGAATTATTCGTAGAGCTGACTTTACTCAGGAAAAATCAACCTCTCCCATCCAACAACAAATATCTTTCCTTAAATGTTTTCTTAGATGACCAAGGTTTAATCAGAGTTGGTGGACGGTTGTCCAAACATCAGTCACTAAATCAAGATCAGAAGCATCCAGTGCTTCTACCGAGAAATCATGTAATTACAAAATTGATTGTTGAACAGTTTCATCAACAACACTTTCATGCTGGTGCACAACTGATTCTTTCCCTAATTCGACAAAAATACTGGATAATAAATGGCCGCTCTTTCATTCGTCAAATTTTAAATAATTGTGTTTTTTGTAAACGGTTAAAGAAGCAAACCTGCCAACAAATCATGGGAGAGTTACCAGTGGAGCGTATAACTCCAATTCGTCCTTTTTCAAAGGTGGGTCTAGATTTCGCTGGCCCTGTAATCACCAAACCAAATATATCCAGATCCAAAGTTAGATTGAAGTCCTATATTTGTGTTTTCGTCTGCATGTGCACCAAGGCCGTGCACCTAGAAGCTGTCTCAGATTTATCTTCATCAGCGTTTCTATCATCTTTGAAACGATTTGTTTCCAGACGAGGACTTCCTTCAGACATTTTTAGTGACAATGGAAAAAACTTCAAAGGCGTGGCCAACTACCTTAAACAATTATTTCGACTCATGTACTCTGAAAGTGTTCAATACTTTGCATCCAGAAACTCCATCCACTGGCACTTCATCCCCCCTTATTCCCCTCATTTCGGGGGATTGTGGGAATCTGCGGTCAAATCAACGAAAAATCATCTCGTTAGAGCTTGTAAATCCACCATCCTAAACTTTGAAGAATTGAGTACCCTGTTGTGCCAAATCGAAGCTTGTTTGAATTCCAGACCATTAACACCCCTTTCTTCAGATCCCTCAGATATTAGAGCTCTAACCCCCGGACACTTCCTTATCGGAGTCCCACTTCTTGAAATTCCCGAACGTGAGAAGTCACCAAATCTCAGTCTGTCTGCTCGTTGGATGCTCATTCAAAGAATAAAACAAAATTTTTGGAAGCGTTGGTCCCGAGACTATTTGCACCATCTGCAAACCAGACCTAAATGGGTCACTCCACGAGCTGATCTTCAAGTCGGGGACTTAGTTGTAATTCATGATCCACAATCTATCCCTCTTCAATGGAAGTTAGGTAGAATTATCCGTACCTATCCTGGACCTGATAATCGAGTTCGTGTGGTCAGCATTTGGACTCAGAATGGTGAAGTTCAACGTCCCATTACTAAAGTGACTCTGCTTCTCCCGGCGGGGGAGAATGTTGAAGTTTCAGAACCACAATAACTTTATGAGTTGCCACTAGATGGCAGCACTACACTGATCGGGCTCAATTGACTGTATATTCCAAAGACTCTGAACTTTTTAGAACCTTTTTAAATCTTTCAAATTCAAGTTTTAAAATGTAAAATTAATTCCTTTCTGTATTATTTCTGTATTCTGTGTTAATTAATTCATAATTATTCTTCCATTTATTACAGTGCGGACCTGTCATTTTTTTGGAGCCCGGGCTGTGGTTGTTTGTTTTGTTCGCTTCTTTTTGTTTTTGTATTCAGGTAAAATTGAAATTTGTGTGACGCTTTACTAAGCGGTAAACCATAAAATATGTTTAGAAATAAACCAGATTCAGATTCAAAATGGTATTTTTAATTCAAATTGATGTTTTGTCAAGAGACAACCTAAAGATGAAAAGATTCCAGAAAAAAAGGTGAGTGCACCTTGGAATTCAAACTTGTTCTTTTTATTCGTCAATACCTTTGAAGCAGCGCTTAAAATTATATACAGTCCACAGATTCACTAATTCATTCATAAATCCTTCAAACTGTATGTAACTTTATAAATGTGATTGTAATCAAATCTGATTTTTCAGTTGTCTAATGAGGAAAGGAATGGATTCCCATACGAGAAGCTCATTTGTAATATCGGCATAAGAAATTTAAATTAACATGTACAATATACTATGGGCCAAAATATACAGTGCTGAAATTAAAAGATGAACAAAATTACATCATTGCAATCATCATTCAATGCAATCATCATTCAAATTACATCACAATTGCCATCAGTGAGGTTAATTCTACTCAAAAGAAATTAACATACAAAGGTTATGACAATTTAAAAAAAAATTGTCTGTAGTGGATATTGATGAACCTTTAAGAAATACAGAATCAGAAAATGACAATTATTTTGCTCAATTCATAAAAAATGTTTTGCACCAATGGCAGTGAAGTTAGAAGACAAGTACTTTTAGCACAGTCAAAACTTATTTGTTGAAACAAATTTCAGATTCAAATATTTATCTATTTGGCATTTTTGGTACAGTCTTTCCATCTCTTTTACCCCCATTAAGAACAAATATTTGCCTGCGTTACATCTAAAATGGATTTATCACCATTGCAGAGAGTTACAAAGCACTTCATGGCTGCAGAGCAATTTAATTTGGTAATACCATCTATCAGTTTGTGTTGATTCTCTGCATTAAATTTGGTAGGAAAACAGAGATTGCCATCTGTTTTGGATATGAACGATCATTCTATTTGCAGTGACATTCTCCATTTAGTAAGGAAGAAATACGAAATAAAGACATGTAGTGCCTGAATCCATCTGACATTGCGAGGAAATAGTAATCCTCTTCATTTAATCTCGGGTTTGCACCAGTTTCTTTAACCCTCTCGTCATTGGCGTAGCAAGGCGGGGGCGGGCAGTCCGCCCCGGGTGTCACCCTCAAAGGTGTGACACCCGATGGCTTGTACAGCAGAAATTTCAAAAATATTGCATGTATGGGGGCAAAAATGCTCATATGGGGGGTGACACCACTTATATCCGCCCCAGGTTTCACCCACTGTAGCTACGCTACTGCCTCTCGTCACCGAATTATGAAAAATCAGAGAAAAAAAATCTGTCTAGCATTTAATGCATCTGAAATACTATTATAAATCATGCAAAAATATTTTTTTCTAATTTTGATTAATATTAGATTTTTCTAATATTAATTTCTGTATTTTCGAAGCATTTTGTTATGCTAAAATTAATTTAAAAGGATGCACATATTAGGTAAAGGTTGAGGAATAAGAAAAAACTATACTTACCTTAAAAAGAAAAAAAACCGATAAAAAAGCAGTGTATATATTTACTTAATTTTTCTCCTGAAACAATGAAGCGAAAACTGTAAAAATGATCTAAATGGACTAGTACTGCAATCTAGGCACGATTTATGCATCTAGTTAAGAGCCTACTATACTTTCTACATGAATTAATGATATTGATATCACTGAAAGAATAAAAGACCAAATTCAATTGTTTTCTCTCTAAATATTGCTATTTGAAGTAGGAGCCTCATATGAGGTTCAGGGTGGCGAGAGGGTTAAGAAAATGAAATGCTCTACATAGCTCATACAGAAATTGAAAATCTTCTTGCTAACCTAGAGATTTGGAACACTTATCATTTCACCTTTTGCCCAGTGAGACTGCAAGCCATGGTGTTGCTTATCAGTTTGTCTACAAATTCGTTTAGAGTTAGTTTGGTGGAAGGCTTCATTATAAAAAACTCTAATACAGAGAAACCGCTCTGAAGGGTTCTATATACTATTATAAGATAATTGCTATAATGTGTAGAATAAACAAGTCTGACACATATTCATTATTTGAAACGAAATTTAAAACTTTTCTAAAGAGAAAATAGCACTTTATTAAATGCTTTCTTACATTTTTTTTAAAAAAGGACACAATTTGTGTCTGTTTTAATTTTCTCTGAAACAACCATTTTTTCAAGTTCATTTTTTACTTTAAAAAGCAGATCTCTAACCGATTTGTTTGTAACCACTTCTGAATTTTTGATAATTCATCGATTTTCCCTGGAGTTGCTTGTGTTGAAAGTTTAGCTTGCTCGGTATTAAAAACATCGGGGAATTCCCCGTCAGGGACAGAATTAGTGCCTGAAAGGGACAAAAAATCATTTGTAGGACACCTTCAATGCCTGATTGTCCAGTTCCTTCCTCAGTTTCCATGAGTGGTGCAATAGGGATTCCCCTATCTTAAAGGTGTGTGGAGAGTACAAAAGAAATAACTGATTCAATTCCAGTTATTCCTGGGTCTCATATTCGACCATAAATCTGACCTTGAGTTTTTCCGCTTAAAATGAAAGCATGGAGTGAGTAGAATTTCCCAAAAAAATGAGATGGGCGATCCCACTTGGTGGCCGTTTAGAGGGGGTCAAGTGGTCGCTGATATAGGTTATTTTAACATCAAGTCTATGAGCCGAAAAATCCGTGCCTGAAAAATCGGCCGTTTAGGGGGTTGGCCGCTCGGAGAGGTTTCACTGTATATGTTTTATGATTCTATCAAGAATATGATGCTGTCAGTCACTGTATTATGAATCCGTCAGTCAGTGTAACACGACTGATCAAATCCTCTTGTGACCATTGCAGTTTTTAATTTTTAACAATTCCATTGATAGATATGGAGATACTATAGATCTGAAGCCATACATAGATCTGAAGATACAGGGGTGGTCGTATATGCTGTCATTAGAACGCCGAGATCTCTTTACTGAGGTGAACCCTATTTTTAACTATGTTCCAATTGAGCCAAAATTATGTTACTTGCTGGGTGTTTAGATTTTGCCCCAAGGTACCTTTTTATATTTGGTTGCGCATTATCCGCCCAATAGTTCGTGAGTTATAGCCATTTGAATTTCGCCAATTTTGGCGACAAAGTATACCCTTTATAAACCTAAAATTTAAATAAAACTAAAGGAAAATTGTGTCATATGACTTTGTTTCACACCAATAGCCCATGTACCAAGCGGCTAAGTCGTCGAGTATATAGAACAGATACGGGGGGGGGGGGGTCGTATACGTTATCGTTAGAAAGCCGCAGGGGGCCCTGTTTTTATTTGACGAAGTCTATTTTTAACTATGTTCCAGTTGAGCTAAAATTATGAAACTTTGTGGGTATTTAGGTCTTGCCACGAGGTATATTTTGATATTTGGTTGGTCATTTTCGAACAAATAGTTTGCGAGTTATAGCCATTTGAAGTTCGCCAATGTTGGCGAAAAGGCATTTTTTTACAGCGTATACACCTAAATTTTAAACTTAGCGAAAAGAAAACGGGGTGCGTTTAATACGTAAACATTACGTGCAAAGCCGCTAAGCCGTCTAATGCATAGATCTGAAGATACAGGGGTGGTCGCATACGTTGTCATTAGAAAGCCGAAGACGCCGAGATCTCTTTACTGCGACGAATCGTATTTTTAACTAAGTTCCAATTGAGCCAAAATAATGTTACTTGGTGGGTGTTGAGGTATTGCCCCAAGGTACCTCTTTATATGTGGTTGCGCATTGTCCGCTCAATAGTTCGCAAGTTATTGCCATTTGAAGTTTACCAATTTTGGTGACAAAGTATACCCTGTATATACCTTAAATTTAAATATAACTAAAAGAAAATTGTGCCGTATGACTTCGTTTGGCCCAATAGCCCACGTGCCAAGTGGCTTAGGGCCGTATTCACCAGACTGTGAGTAGCCTGCCATCATCCGAGAGTTGGGAAACCTGCATTGCCGGTTTGTCTCGGAAACTGTATTCACCAACTTATTTCCGCCCAGGGTTACTTGACTCTGGAATTGTCTCAGCCAGCTTTGAAAGCTCATCTGTGATTGGTCAGAGTAATGGTTCCATGAATCGGGTGAACTAGGTTTAATGTTCGGGAGATCGAACCCAGCTCCCACCACACACACTTCCTTCATGATATTTAATTCGTTTTTATGCAAACTGCACATTAAAATGTGAAAATTAATTTTAAAAAAAATAGACTGATTAAACATTTAATACAAAATTACATCCAATATTTATTATAAATAAAATTTCATGTCTGTTATACTTTTTTCAAATTTAGGAATTTTCATATTTTTTAACACACAAAAATTAATTTATGCAGTTTTGATGTTTTTCTTTTTGAGGTACTTTATATATTATACATAGAATATGTATGTCTTTAAAAAATTCTATGATACTGAAGCATATTGTTTTTTTCTCACATTTGTGTGAAAAATTGTTAAATCGCTATTCCCAAGTACAGTACACTACAATCAGACAAAAATGTTTAACCCCTCAACAACACTTTTTTTCATTCTTTACACCTAAATGATTAATCTCTTCAATGTAAATATTTTTATCCCGCCTCTTCTCACAAAAAAAAAAAAAAAAAAAAAAAAAGCGCGGGCGTAGTAGATCCTCAGTGCTCAGGCCAAATCGCCCCTCATCTGTGGTACAATAGAAACAAGAAAATAAATAGGAAAGATCAGAATTTACTTACTTATTTTCAACACAAAAAATAATTAAGAATAAAAAAGCGTTCAAATCAGAAAAAAGAGGGAATAGAAAAGCAAACCAAGATAAGTCCGACAGATGGTGCCTGCAGTTTCCGTCTGTTAAAGCACAAAATATTCAAGTATTAGCAAATTTTTGGGATTTTCCAAACCTATAAAACACAACCCTCGTATCCGCCATTTATAAACCCGAGTCAACCCTCCAATTTTGCGGCGTTAGGATCTGCACCTGGAGTCAGGGTCAATTCTTGGAGCAACCCCTGATTTTGGAGTTGTGAATACCATTTTCTCACTAACCCTTGAAGTAGCTCGCTTTGCTGGGTTAACTCCAGGGTTTAAAGTTTGGTGAATACGGCCCTAAGTCGTCGGGTGTATAGAACTGAAGATACGGGCGGGGGTCGTATACGTTATCATTAGAAAGCCGTAGAGGGCGCTGTTTTTTTTTTTTACGAAGTCTGATTTTAACTATGTTCCAATTGAGCTAAAATTATTAAACTTAGTGGGTGTTTAGGTCTCGCCACGTGGTATCTTTTGATATTTGGTTGGTCACTGTCCGACCAATAGTTCGCGAGTTATAGCCTTTTGAAGTTCGCCGATGTTGGCGAAAAGGCATTTTTTACAGTGTATACACCTAAATTTTAAACTTAGTGAAAAGATAAAGGGATGCGTTTAAACGTTTGACATGTAAACATTACGTGCAAAGCCGCTAGTACGTCGAATACATAGATCTGAAGATACAGGGGTGGTCGTATACGATGTCATTAGAACGCTGGTGACGCCAAGATCTCTTTACTGAGGCGAACCCTATTTTTAACTATGTTCCAATTGAGCCAAAATAATGTTACTTGGTGGGTGTTGAGGTGTTGCCAGAAGGTACCTTTTTATTAGTGCTGTAAAAGTAACGACAAAATGAGTATCCGTATGTATTTGTTACTTAGATGTTCGCTATTCGTTACTCGTTACTTTTGTTATTACTAATAGAATCGGTAATAGGGTGTTATATGTGCCCCATAACAACACATCCGGGACAGTGTTGTTATGGGTATATGCCGCCCATAAACAAAACCTAACCAAAAAGAATTTTTTTTAGCGAAGTTGTACAAAGTTGTATTTAGAGCTTAATTTCTCTGATTTACAGATTGTTTCTATACACATTTATGGTTTTATACAATGCTAAATTATCAGAATTACTGAGTACACATAGAAATCTTCCAAAGACATATGCCATTCTTTTTTTTCTCAACCCCCCTTTTTTAAATTCTGAACGCTGGTTTAACCTGTTCACTCTTATCATAAAAAGTGTAAAGGAAAGCTTGTGACCCGTGTTTTTTTCTGGGAGCGGGTTCTCGAATACTGAGATCCAGGGATTGAGCCATATATATTAAATTCACAGGGCAGGGGATCTCAGTATGATATCAACTACTTTGCGTCTCACAAGCATAATATCTTTATTATTTGTGAGTTCTTATTTCATATCAAAAACTTCTTTTGCTGGACGATTTTTCGAAGTAAATTAAAAATTACCATATTTTAAATTAAAATTGTTTAATTCAGTGAGAATTATCTATTTTTAAGATATTTCCAGTTCTATTTCTGCACTTTTGGGATGAAAGGGGTTAGCCCCTTCTGTGGGTGTATATATGAGAGCATTCTTTAAACAAAAATTATCACTCCTTTCATACAGAAAGAATGGTTGCACCGGACTATGCGTATTCCATGAGTTCATGGAATAAAATGTACCATAAAATAGGGCAGATGGCCCCCTAAACGCCGACATTTTAGAAACATACTGAACTTTATTGAATTATTTTAATACCAGTGGCTTACGCAGGAGTGGGCATAGAAATCCCGGGTAGCTCCCAATTTTTTATATATTTTTTTAAACAATTACTTAAAAAAATGTGTTTAGGTTTCCATGCTAAATATTTTTTTTAGTTCCAAATAATATTTTAAATAATAAAAATGTGTGAATTCGTTTACTTTATAAAAAAATATTTTTTTAAAGGTGTATTTAAATAATTTGTTATTTATTACTATTATTTCGATTCTAGCTAAAAAAAAAGAAAAGTTAAGTTCGCAATCCTGCTTCGGAACCACCCTGAAAGAAAGAATTCTGATTGCACCACTATTTAGTACTAAAATGTTAGAAAGCCCGAAATTAGCACCCCTTACTAACATGCTTCTCTTATATGTATTGCTCCTCTACAATTATAAGAACACCCCCTTCCCCCCCTGCAAAAAAAAGTTCAACTGCGCATAAGAACGCACTATACACCGGATCCTATCCCCCCATTGTACTACCCATATCAATAGAGCAGCAGATAGTATATTCATCTCCATAACTGTAACGAAACAAACGGATTCTTCCAAACCTCATCAAAACGATACCATTCGGCTCGGCACAAACGAATTGCAACCAGAACATACTACTACTCAAATACCGAAACTGATTTTTTCCTTCAAACAGCAAGAATCCATAATACTTCCGGTATCTAGTAACGGAACGGAACATACTATTACTCAAATACCGAAATTCATTTTCTCCCTCCGGCAGTCTTGTATTCGAAGTTCGAACCTGGTCGATCCGAAATGCACACTCGAAAGTCATTTTCCCCCTTGAAACCGCGATCCGATATCCAGTAACAAACAGAAGATATTAGTACTCGATTACTGGAACCCGTTTCCCCCCTAGTTCGCCTCGCCTGGAAGTCTGTATTCGAAGTTCGAAGCTGCTCGATCCGAAACAGCTTCGGATCGAGTAATGAGTAACGATATCAACCGAAAAGTAACAATTCGTTTACTTCGAGTCTAAGTGATTATCCATATCTTAGTACTGAATACATGCGGTTTGTTTCAGCTCTACTTTTTATATTTGGTTACGCATTTTCTGCCCAATAGTTCGCGAGTTATAGTCATTTGAAATTCGCCAATTTTCGCGAAAAGTATACCTTATATATACCTAAAATTTAAATATAACTAAAAGAAAATCGTGCCATATGACTTCGATTGACACCAATAGCCACGTACCAAGCGGCTAAGTCGTCGGGTATATAGAACTGGAGATAACGGGGGGATCGTATACGTTATCGTTAGAAAGCCGCAGGGGGGCCCTGTGTTTATTTGACGAAGTCTATTTTTAACCATGTTCCAATTGAGCTAAAATTATGAAACTGTGTGGGTATTTAGGTCTTGCCACGAGGTATATTTTGATATTTGGTTGGTCATTGTCGGACCAATAGTTCGTAAGTTATAGCCTTTTGAATTTCGCCAATGTTGGCGAAAAGGCATTTTTTACAGTGTATACTGTTCCCGCAAGTGCCGACAATCCAGGTTAAATTTGGAATGACAACACCCGGGAAACAAAATTGGTGTTGAGAAGTGGATGGCCATGAGTGAAGAGTGTTATGGAAAGAAGGATAGCAACTGAATTGAGAGACATCTACTTTTATTTATAGCAGTCTGGCACAGAAATGTATCACAGTCAGCAATTACTTGTAGAACAGGATTTCATTGCAAAAGAACTATTAAATATCACAGCTATGCTTTATCACAGCTAGGCACAAGAATATATCACAGTCTGAAAAACTCGTAAGTACTGGCAAAAATGGTTTAATGAATTTAAACTTCACAAGCCATTTAGATTTCAATTTCAAAAGCTGCTTTACCTTGAAGAGAACAAGTCCACAGGGAAAACTTCAGATCCTTAAGATATGTAAAAATTACGATGAAACACGATGTTCTATATGACGACACTTCAAACAGAAATTCTAACTTCTATTTCACTTTAAAAACAGGTTAAAAAAAATCGGCATTAAATGTTGATTAAAAACGTACTATCATTTTAAAGATTAAATAGAAGCAGGTTTAGCTGGCTAAAAATAACATGTCTGGAACTTAAAGAGCATTACCGCTCGCCAAAACGTCTGTCAACTGTTAATACAGCCTGACTGTCTAATTGCTTAACAGCGACGATCTGCCATGATCGGCCTAACTGCCTCGACCTGCCACGAACTGCTATCGGTCTGCTTAACTGCTTATCTGCTACGATTACGGCGAAAGCTCCTCCTTTTATTTGTCACTGCCGACTGCGCATCTCATTTCTGAGTTGTTCTCCGGCTGCGCGGTTGAACGGCGTTTACCGGGCTTCGGGAGCGCATCGGTGATTGGATGAACAGTTTTCTCCGGGCGATACTCACTTCGCCAACCAACAATTACATCCGTCCAAGATGGCAGCTGTTGACGAACTGGAGATCAGAGCCATGCGTCTTAAACGATTGTTGACGTAAGCCACCGTTAAAGCGAGGTTTAAATTTAACAAAAGGTTATTCCTTTAAGTTCGTTTAGCATTTGAATTAAACTGCTTGACTTTGGGAATTTATTTAATTAACTTTAAGTTGTTGAAACTTTATCTTAACCTTTTATTGTGGCCCTTAAAGTTGGAGAGTTTCACAATTCAGGTAAGTCAGAAATTAAATACACATAAGAGTTGGGATATTTATTGTTCAGAAATAACCATTGGGAACAAAAGCCCCTCCTCCCAGCTCTTATGGACTGCAATTGCCAGCACTTAGAAGAATATAACAATCAAACATCATAACCATTTACAAATGCAATAAAACAATGTGCAAATTCAATTTATACCTGTAGGCGAGTAACGAGCAAGTAACATGCTTCAAAAGATTAATAAAACAATGTACCAAGAAAACTTTAAAACAATGTCCCATTCAATTCAAAACAAGAAGGCAGGCAAAGTTTCAAAAATTGATTTTTGCAGTTACATTACGTAATGTTCTCAAATAATCTCAAACAATCTCAATAATTCTCAAACAATCTCAACTTTAAAACAATGTTCTCAAATACTTTTCAAATATAAAAGTCCCTTTTTAAACCCTAAAAACACTTTTTACATAAAACCACAAGTAATTCCAACAGATTCAAAATTAATCATGCAAAAAGGTTTCACTAAAGCATTACAAAAATTTACTATACTTCACACAGTTACATATGTTTAGTTTCACAGTTAGGATTTTCATCTATCAGGTTGTCCCATGCTCGAACGACGCGAACGGCAATTAAAAAGATTCAAAAATTCTACTTAATCAAAAATACAAAGATTCTAAATGTTAATTTTAATACCTTAAACTTTGAATTCTAAGCACAATTCTAAACAATGAAAATCTTAAACGTTTAAACTCTTAAACACTAATCCAACCACGAAAAACCTTAGTCAACTAGAAAAATACAGTATATTAGTGCAAAAATTCGTTAAAAAGAAAACTACGATATGTAAGTATTAAATTTTCAAACAACATTATGACATGATAATGATTAATGACCTGGTGATCACCAAAGATTCAAATATGCACACTCTTTATGCTCATACCTTTTACGCATAACTTACACATAATTCATACATACCTTGGCCAAGGATTTTCACACACCAAACTTTCATTCAATGACATGAAAAACAGTTGCATAAATGACATATTTACAAAATGAAAAATGACACTTTTCAAAACACATTAATACTTTATCAAACATTAAATATCAAAATTCAAAAATATGGTGGTGGATCAAAAATATGAAAAACTTTAGATCTCAAACACATCCTCAACAAACTTTTTCAATTCATTTTGAGTGATAGGCTTAGTAAAAATGTCAGCCATATTAGATTTACTTCTGATGAAGTTTACTTTAAATTTATCTTTATAAAACAGATCTCTTACAAAAAATAATCTAACATCTATATGTTTAGTTCTATGATTTTCCATCAGGCTTTTAAGGAAATCAATAGTAGCCTGGTTATCCACAAATAGAGTAGGTTTAGAGTTATATTTGATTAACCCACAATCATTACCCTCTTTTAGAACGTTATCTAGCCAGGTGAGTTCTTTGATATTCTCAACCATGGCAAGAAATTCAGCTTCCATAGTGCTATCTGACCATAAGCTAACTGACGAATGTACGCCAAGTTATGGGTGCTTTATCTAAACAGATGAACTCTCCCCCCATGGATATTCTGTCGTCTCTATTCGCTGCGAAATCTGCATCCGAGTACCCAATTAAATTCATATTTTCACATTTTAGCTTTAATTTGTATGATTTAGTCTTTCTTACGTATCCGAGTAATTTCAACAGTCTGTTCCAATGTTCCATGCCCGGGTCACTCTGGAACTGAGAAATGATATTTAAGGCGTAAGAAATGTCGGGTCTCGTGCGGCTAGCTAGAAACGATAGGCATCCTAAGACGCTTCTATATGGGTAGATTTGCATTTGATATTGTTCACTGTTAGTTTGAGGCGATTGTAATTTACTGTACTGTACGCTTTTTGTGATTGGGAGTGATGAGATTGGTAATTTAAATTTATCAAATCTTTTGCAAATTTCGTCAATGTAGGGAATTTGGTGGATTATAAGACCGTTATCAGCCTCTTCAAATTCTACACCGAGTAACCTTTTGGTTTTTCCCAAAATTTTTAAATCGAATTTGCTTTGTAGTTTGTTTAAAATTTTTCCTATCTCATCTTCAGTCCTTCCAAAAATGACTATGTCGTCTACATAGACTAAAAGTACAGCAGAATTATTAGAGAAGAAAATACAATTGCACCATTCGAATTTTCCAAGTCCAATTTCTAGCAAAACATTCTTGAGTTCGAAATACCAAGCACGACCGCTTTGGTGAAGGCCGTATAAGGCGCGTTTTAAGTGACAAACTAAATTTTCCCTACCAGCCTCTACGTACCCTTCAGGTTGTTTCATGTAAACTTCCTCTTCCAAATTTGCATACAGATACGCACAGGCAACATCGTACTGCACATGTTTCCATTTTAACAAGACCATGAACAGAGAAAAAAACAGCCTAATTAAAGAAAAGTTTATAACGGGAGAAAAGGTTTCGTCATAGGATTCGCCCTTGACCTGGTTGTATCCCTGTGCCACCAAGCGGGCCTTATATCTTGCGACGTTTCCCTTCTCATCTCTTTTAATGTTAAATACCCATCTGCACCCCAAAACTTGTTTGCCTGGAGGCAGGCTAGTTAAAACCCAAACTTTTCTATTTCTTAGATTCTGATACTCTGTATCCATGGCCTCTTTCCATTTTTCAATTTGTGGGGACCTGAGCATCTGCTTATAGGTACGAGGGACTTCAGGTACTAGTCAGCTTTTGTCTTTAACTTTAACTTCCGCGTTGCTTGGCTTAGGGTTAATGACACCTTGGAAGGAATCCTTTCCTTTAAAACTGAACATACTTTTAGTTACATCATCAAACTTAATATTATTCTGTTCGCAGTATTTCTGGATTTCGTTTAAGCTTTTCAGTTTACGCTTCTGACCCTCCTCATGAAAGTAAATATCTGTCCTGGATCCATCCGGTCGAGGGACGGCGGTTCTTACCCAAATCGCATCGCGAAAAGTAGGAGAGCTAATTGTACTATCATCCATACTTTCATCTGCATCAGATTCTTCATCTGACTCTAAACTGGGTGTGGGAGAGGAACTCGGGAGACTTTCGTCTTCGACCGATTCTCGACTCTCTTCACCAATTTGAGAAAAGCTAGAATCATCTTTGGGCGCCAGCACCGCTCCACTGTCATTTTCCGAAACTTTTGGAAATGACACGTTACAGGTTTCTATCACCCTTTCCTCCTCCGGGATCCAAATTCTATACCCTTTGGTACTAAAAGCGTACCCAACTAAAATGCCTACTTTGGCTTTCGGGTGAAGCTTTCCTCTCAAGGGTCGAGGAGTACCAACGTAAACTTTTGATCCGAATTTTCGAAGGTGTCTTACTGAAGGTTTGATTCCTTTAAACAACTCTATAGGGGTTTTTGACTGTTCTGAATGGCATAGCCGGTTCCACACATGAACAAAGAATAACACGGCCTCTGGCCAAAAGCTTTTTTCAAGACCACTTTCTGAGAGAATGGTCCTAGCTCCGTCTACAACAGTTTGGTTGAGTCGTTCAGCCGATCCATTTTGCTCGGGCGTGTAAATGTTTGTGTGTTCATGATTTATGCCCTTTTCAATGCAAAAGTCTTCAAAGTAATTACTGGTAAACTCACCCCCATTGTCGGTTTTTACAGCTTTGACTTTTAACCCAAGTGATCTTTCGGTACGGAAAACATATCTAGTAAATATGTCAAAAACGTCTGATTTTTCCTTCATAGGATAAATGGTCATATATTTAGAGAATTCATCGATAATTGACAGATAGTATCTTTCCCCACGTTTGCCTACCACATTTGATGGACCCCAAACGTCCAAACAGATTAGATCTAATGGACCTCTCACTTTGCTCCCACTAACGGACTTAAATGATACCCGCCTGTGTTTATTTAATTTGCAAAGTTCACATGAAAATTCTGGGGGTTTCTTTAGGTTAGGCAAACCTTTAACAGCATTTAGAGTACTAGTTTTTGTGATGAAATCTACACCTGCATGACCGAAACGTGCATGCCATGATTCGAGTTCTCTCAGGTTATTTTTGCTTATTGCATTACAAGCTGGCTTAACTGGACTGGGGTATACGTGATACAAGCCACGTTCGAGTTTAGCAGAAAATACAAAGAATTTCTTCTTAAAGACTTTAATCTTTCCATTTCCCCCTACAAATTTAAAACCGTTCTGATTGAGCATGGGGCCTGATAGTAAATTTCTCCTTAATTTTGGAGAGAAAAAGACATTTTTCAAAATACATTCATTTTTACCGAATTTAAGTTTTACATCCCCCTTTCCATTAATTGGAAACTCTAGATCCTCCAGAGCGAGCACCATACTTTCATTCTCAACAGTCACAAAATTAGAGAAGATGCTGCGATCATTACAGAAATGGTGGCTGGCGGCCGAATCCAAAATCCACGTATGGTTGTCGACATTACAATTTAGATTGGCCTCTGCCACAAAAAAACTTAAATTGTTACCTTTAATGGTCTTGGGGAAAGTGTTCTTATTCGACTGGTTACCTGGGTTCTGGCGTCTACCTCGGGACCTTTGCCGCTCAGTTTCTGCTGGGCTGGATGTTGATTTGGAGACTCTGCACGCACCCAGACTGTAAGATCTGTTCCTGGGACGGCTAGGAGACCATGGACGGACACGACAGTTCCTTTGGAAATGTCCCAGACGACCGCACCGGAAACACCTTGCCTGATTTCCCTGGACACTAAAGGCTTCCTTCGTTGACGTCTTTCTATCGGAGTCACGGAGGTTTAGTCGAGTCTCTTCCGCCACAACTTCCAAGACGATGTCTTTAAACACAAATCTTTCACTGTCCCATCGTAGAACACTTTGGACAATTGAATCAAATTTTGACGGCAGATTTCTAAGAAATTGGTATGACAGAAAAACTTCATCGAGAGATTTTCCGCTGTCCTTGAGCTGGTTGGCTAAGCTCTGGATCCGTGAGGCAAAAAGATTGACGTTCTCATTCGGCTGAATTCTACTTTGCATCAATTCACTGAAGATCTGCATGTGATGACTGCGGTTGTCGGGCTTGAAATGTATTCTTAGCAGGTCCCAAACTTCACACGGGTCATCTAAATCACCGATAATTTGTCGGAAATCACTGTGCACATTGAGGTACAGCATAGATAATGCAAGCCTTTTTCGGATGTTAAATGCCTCCACATCCTTTTCTGTGACAGCGCCCTCTTTGATCACCGGGCTTTTCTCCCTACCGCACACAATTTCATAGCAATTTTTCTCCAAGAGTAGGAACTTCATATCAACACACCATGAGGAGTAATTTGTAGCATTTAACTTCTCGGTTTGATAGAAAGCTGAGATCCCTGGTGAATTAGCCATCTTTCTCAAAAATTTTTCAAAAATTCTAAGTTTCAAAGAAATGTACTAAATTTCAACTTCAAAAATGTCAAATTTCAAAGACAAAAAAAATTTCCAAGGGTTAACTTCAAAAAAACTCTCAATTTTTAAACTTCACAAGCATCAAAAATTTCAGCATTAAACTTCAAAAACCTCAAAAATTTCAGCTTTAAACTTCAAAAATTTCGACTTTAAACTTCAAAATCGTCAAAAATTTCAACTTTAAACTTCAAATTGAACTTAGATTCAGAATCATCTCTAATTTCAGGATAAACATCGAAGACTTCCGGAGATTTCAGGGTAAGCTTTAAACCTCTTTAAAGAATTTCTTCAAATATTACAGTTGCCCCTCCATCTCAGCACTGGGGGTTTCCATTCAAAATCTTCAGTCACGGGCTTTCACTCTACAACGTAAGCCCATAACCCTTATTGTTCCCGCAAGTGCCGACAATCCAGGTTAAATTTGGAATGACAACACCCGGGAAACAAAATTGGTGTTGAGAAGTGGATGGCCATGAGTGAAGAGTGTTATGGAAAGAAGGATAGCAACTGAATTGAGAGACATCTACTTTTATTTATAGCAGTCTGGCACAGAAATGTATCACAGTCAGCAATTACTTGTAGAACAGGATTTCATTGCAAAAGAACTATTAAATATCACAGCTATGCTTTATCACAGCTAGGCACAAGAATATATCACAGTCTGAAAAACTCGTAAGTACTGGCAAAAATGGTTTAATGAATTTAAACTTCACAAGCCATTTAGATTTCAATTTCAAAAGCTGCTTTACCTTGAAGAGAACAAGTCCACAGGGAAAACTTCAGATCCTTAAGATATGTAAAAATTACGATGAAACACGATGTTCTATATGACGACACTTCAAACAGAAATTCTAACTTCTATTTCACTTTAAAAACAGGTTAAAAAAAATCGGCATTAAATGTTGATTAAAAACGTACTATCATTTTAAAGATTAAATAGAAGCAGGTTTAGCTGGCTAAAAATAACATGTCTGGAACTTAAAGAGCATTACCG
>JAWZYV010018970.1:0-26397 GCA_038373885.1 Cheiracanthium punctorium
GAAGAATAATTATGAATTAATTAACACAGAATACAGAAATAATACAGAAAGGAATTAATTTTACATTTTAAAACTTGAATTTGAAAGATTTAAAAAGGTTCTAAAAAGTTCAGAGTCTTTGGAATGTACAGTCAATTGAGCCCGATCAGTGTAGTGCTGCCATCTAGTGGCAACTCATAAAGTTATTGTGGTTCTGAAACTTCAACAACCATAAAATATTAGAAAAATTCTTAATAGAAAAGAATGCATTAAGTTGTTAAAGTAATAAATACTCATAGGAATAAAGATCTGCTAATAAAAAAATCACACTGGTTCCATTCTAAAAATGAATTTAAAAAAAATAAAATACATGCATCACAATTAAATTTAAAACTAACATAATTAAATGTAATCTATTAAATTTTACTCAACATTTTTTTAAAAATTTAAAATGCAATTTTCTATTAACTGCTATTATATTTTGGTAACATTAATTTGTAAATATTGCATATAAAATTCATTTTAACAAATATAAAAATAAAAAAAAAATTGTTAAACAATAATTCGAAATTTGCAAGGTATAACAATTGTTAGCTATCAAGCATATTTGATTTCTACTCATCCCAAATTTTTTTCTTTACTATTTATAATGAAACAAAATCACAATTCAGTATAATTAAATCAAAATTTGTGTTAAAAATCTATAATGTGATAAATCTGTGCGATAAAATTTCACACACAAACGCATAGAAAGATAATTAAGTAAATTGTAATTGATAATTAAACAAACTGGTCAAAACAGTTATTTCCCGAGAAAATCAGACTTCAGTTTTCTAAACAAAAGCAAATTTTCGAGTATAAAAGAAAATTTATTCAAATACATCAGAAATGAAAACGGATTAAGAATCAAATATTGAATTTCTTTATTTGAAAAAAAATTGGCGAAGGCGCATGTTGTACTTTTCTCAAATGCAACATTTTCAATTATTTACAAAATGAAATAAAATGAGAAAGATTCTTTAAAAAGATTAATTGTATTTTGAAACAGATGGGGAGGGAGAGAAATAGTCTACAGTAATGTTACATATAAATTCTCTTTATGATATAAAGTTTCTCTATTAGTAAACTTACATTTTCAAATTGGACTTTTGGGGGAAGGGCCTTTTGCTCGAAATCCCGGTAGATCGAATGAATTAGAAAGAAATGCCCCATTAGGTTGGGCACCTAGTAAAAATCCAAAAGTACATGTGTTATCTCCTCCTTTTCTTTCGGAGAGCAAGCAAGTCGATCCCTGGTGCCCTCGGAAGGCAAGCAAGTTGACCCCAACTGCCCTCCCCTCTTCTAGAGGTTTTAGCCGGGGCTGCCGCGAAAGACGGTTTCTCTTCTATGGGCCCGGAACCTTACCGTTTACTACTCCGATGACGTCATGCTAAGCGATCTGGATCTACAGCTTTCTCTCCCGGTTAGGGAGAAATTCTCCTGTTTGGAACCCGTTTCTTGTCGAATTTCTACATTCCAAGTCCGCGGCTTTCTAAGAAGCGCATTGCATTAATCGCAAATTCATAATTTAATTACCTATTTGAAAAATTTAGGAGAAAATTCAAGTAGCATACCAATGGAGTTGGATCAAATAATGGAATTGCTTGAAAATTATATTATTATCAACGAATCCGAAAACAACATCCAAAATTTAAAGTTCTTTCATGAACAAATTGTGTTATCTTCTCTTAATTTGTGTGCTCGAAGATACAGCTCTTTTATGCTCTCATGGGCATTCATTCTTTATGTAAAATCGTCAGGATGTTATAAAGAGCTGCGTGAAGGTAACATTTTGTGTTTACCTAGTGAAAGGTATTTTAATTTTAGAAAACTTTCTTCTAATTTTTCACTGAACTCTTTCAGTAAATCAAAAGAATACGATAAATATTTGAGAACAAAAAGTGAAAAATCATGAATTAAATGTAAATTTATTAATTGATGAAATCATAGTCAGACCATCAATAGACTTTGGGTCGAATTCGCTCAGTGGCATGAGCATGAATAAAAATTTAATTCAAGCCACTGGAGTACAAACTTTTATGATTACTTCATTGTACTCCAAAAACAAAGATGTTGTTGCTTTCGTTCCAGTTTGCAACATAACTGCAAATGAGCTTCACTCAATTACGAGAACTGTTATTGATATTATCCAAAATAGTGGTTTCATAATAGCATCAATAATCACAGATAATAACAGAGTTAATCGAAATATGTTGAGTTCGTTATGTGGTGGAAACCTTGAAAGCTATATTGTTAACCCAATTTATCCTACAAAGAAAATATTTTTACTTTTTGACAGTGTACACATTTTAAAATGCATACGCAATAATTGGATAAACCAGCAAACAGAGAACACAACTCTTACATATGAGTCTTTTGAAAATCACGAAGAAATACTACACGCTCAACTAAGTGATTTGAAGGAGCTCCACTCAAAAGAAGAAAACTCCATTGTGAAATACGCTCCGAAGTTAACGTCTAAAGCCTTATATCCGAGTAATTTAGAGCGTCAAAATGTTGCTCTGTGTTTACGAATTTTTCATGACACAAATGTGAGTGCATTAAAGATGCAGAATGAAACACGTTTTCATGGAACCATACATTTTTTGGAAATAATAAATAAATGGTGGAAAATTATGAATATAAAAAATTTAGATGTGGTGATTATTTAGATTAGCAGCTGGATAACGATGCCATACCATTTTCCTCAACAAGTGATAGCCGATTATCATTCTTGGATAATTGTGTTAAATGGCTGGAAGCATGGCATAAATTGAAGGTTAATCGCAAACACCGGAAAGTGGAAAATTATCTGAAACATTTTTTGCTTTTATGCACACAACTAAAGTTATAAAAGAGATAATATTACATCAACTCGATGAATTGAAAAGTAAGTATGTTTTAACTGGGAAATACCAAACTGATCCATTGGAAGTGCGATTTGGACAGTACCGACAGCTTAATGGTGCAAATTTTAATGTCACAGTACAACAGGTACTAAGATCAGAAAAAAAACTACGTGTTAAAAGCTTAATCGAATTACATTCTTCTCAGTTTGGAAATTTTTCTATAACAAATTTTCTTTACGATTTTCATGAAGAGACTGAGGAAGCTGATTTGGATATGGATATTGATTTTAAAGGTATAGATTTTTTCTCTTTCTCTGAAGACGAAGAGAATAATATACCATTATTCATACTTATTTGTGGAGTATTTAAAGTCAAACAACAACTGCAGTGTATATCGTGTTGCAATTCCATATCCACACACAAAAGAATGCTGTTTGAAGAAAATGAAGATATAGAAAAATATTTTATGTTTGTTGACAGAGGAAATTTAACATATCCTCATTCAGATATGGTAAAAATATTTGTTGTTTGCTTTAAAATTTTTAAAGCACTCTTACAAGAAAGCAATGAAAATTTACTGCATCAAAAAAACATTAAGAACATTTTGAAAATTGTCATCACTAAGAAACTGGATGAATTTGATGTGATGAACGGTTGCTGCTCAATTTGTAAAAGGCCAAAGATTGATTTGGGAGTGAAATGTATTCCATATTTTTTGAACATTTTTTTGAACAATTATTCAAACTTAAAAAACGATACAGCATCACATAATAAAACAAGAAAACGAAAGCTAGCAATTCTTTCGTCAAATGCCAGCAGTTTGTGTGAATGAAATTTATAATTTGATGTTTTTATATATATCAGTATTATGTACATAATTTTTTTTTATAGTTTCTAAAATTTTTATGATTCTAAGTCATCCGGATTATTTTTATCAACAATGTGTGAAACATAGTAAGTGCATTTTTCTTTCTAATCATTAATTTAATATTTTAAGGTCGTAAATGTTTATGCCCTTTTTAAATATAATTTGATATTATTATGCTCAAGAATAAAGAGCTTATCATGTAAATTCGTTCCTAAATTGCTGCATAGGAAGTTTTAAAATTTGAGCGAGTTCTGTAAATATTCTGTTTAAAAAGTTAGTTTAATATCTGTACTTTTTACTTAAGTTTAATGCTTTCAACTGGAGCAATCAAGAGGAAAGCATTTATTGTAGTAACATAATTAGTTTCAGAGCTAAATCATGCTCACTATTCTGAAATTCAATGTTGTGATAGTATTTTGTCGTAATATAGAAATTTTCTCGAAATGCTTTAGCACATTGAGAACCAAAATTTTACAAATATTTAAAATTAAGATTGTTAAAAATATGAATTAAAATATATATGTTAGATATAAAAACTGCAAAATTGAAGTATATGCTTTACCATATAGTTTGAAGAAATCAAGTATTGAATCCTAAGTAAACGTAAACAGTATTATGATAATTATTTTAATTTATTATTATCCAAATATTTTTAAAAAATATATGTATATTTTAAGCATATGTAATTAGAATATAATTTTATAGCACACCAATTTAAATGAATCAAGTTGTCTAATATTTATTGTTGTTGTTATTATTACTATGCGAAAATAACTCATTAAATTATTTTTCATTTAAAGTGATGTATCCCTATTTTCTTTTTTGCTAAAAATATTTCTCCCATGAATGATAACAATTTTTTTTTTCCAATCACCCTCACAGTGATTGCAGAAAAAAAAGAAAAAAAAACTACCGCCTTAACATTTATTTAATTTCTGGTCTGATTACAAAATTAAAAAGAAGTGGGACTTAAGCAAGCGATTATTTAAAAGGACAGCGATGGCCAGAGCGATCGCTTACGGTCACGTGACAAAACCAGCTTTCCGGGCCCATGGAAGAGAAACCGTCTTTCGCGGCGGCCCCGTTTTAGCCCGCCACCCTTAAGGTTCCTTCAGACTACGTTCTTATTGTCGTTCGAGTTCTTATTGTAGCTATCGGTCTTAGTATTGTAGCTATCGGTAAAGTCTCTATGATTCCCCCTCTTTTGTTAATAAGTTTTCAAGGTGGGGAAAGGATCATCAATCATTCTTCCCGCATGCACCGTACTCAACCCTTTTTCGTTTAAAAACTTCGTTCCAGAGTGTGAACGCTCTGTTTCTTTGTGCTTTTGCGACGATTTTTGCGACATTAGCTACAAGAAGAACGATAAAAACGCTAGTCTGAACGCACCTTAAGGGTCTTTAGCTCGAGGTTTCCGTAGATTGAATGAATGAGAAACAGAACAAGCGGATAGGGGCAGGAATATAGCCAATACTATCGGACTTAGCCAAATTTGCAGAGGAAGAAAATGGGTAAAATGCGTATGGTTTCCCTACAATGCTGTAACCCGTTATTTTCAGATTAGAGATAATTTTTGGCAAGAGTTCGCTCTTTCGGCACGCTGTATTTTTCACCTCCCTATTTTTACTGTAGCATATGAATCTGCATATTTATTAACATTATGGAATGTTCCCGTGAAAATGAAATTGAAAACTTATTTATACATAGGAAATATACAGGCTTTGTTGATTTTTTAAAGTTATCATAAAAAAAATATTGTAAAACAAATATTTTAAGTTTAATAGTTAGTTTTTTAAAAAGATAAGCAGAAAAGAGTGATTGTTAGTTATTCATTTTGAATATTTAGAAATAAATATTCAAAATTTTACCACATACTACATAAATAAATATGTATTTATATTTAATAGCTTAATTAAATATGTTTTTTTATTTAATTTTAAAAGATTATATTGTACAATATAATATCTCTTCGCTTCTCACCAAAAAGTCAAAATTATTGAAATATCATTTGCATATTTTCACTGGTAATCTTACTCAGAGTCCTATTATCACATGGAAAAGCAAGGCAATATCCCGGTGATCCTGAAAAATAGGGGCCCTCAAATCGGTTAAAAGATCGAAAACCAATTAACGGTCATTAACCATTGTGTGCTCTGGGTCTAGGAGAGTCGAGAATTAGGGGTTGTATTACTATTTACTATTATTGTATCCTGCTCTAATTCCCGATTATCTTCCGTCTTCGGCAGACGCTTATAGCCCAACTCATCGAATTCCAAAGCCTGCGCTTCAGGGGGGGGGGGAGGAAAAGAAAAAAAAAACATCTGCCGCACAGTCGCACATACGGATGGCCAAAAGTCAAAAGATTAATGGGGGTCTATTATCGTATCCGGAAGCTCTCCTTCAACTGCAAAAGGGACTTGATCGGTCTATGAAAGAATACTCTGGCTTTACTTTCTTAAAGCACTTTATTAACGTTGTAATAAGGGTGTTGTTCAAAAAACAAAACTGCATAACAGCCCTTTGATGGACACAAGTCAAAATAAGATAAATGCGATAGAAATTCGGAATTTTTCAAGTTTTTTTTTTTTTTTTCTTAAAAGCTGCGCACTGCAATAAATGAAAAATTAGTGCCATTTATGAAACCTTTAGAAAACAATTTCAAAGGTGGAATTCCACAGCCAAATACTTCAGAGTTCTGGATGATTTTTTTTTTTTGGGGGGGGGGCTCACACTCCCAGAAAGTGGTACGGTTTGCACAAAAAATCTGATACTCATTTTGTCATCTGATGTTTTTATTAACCTTATGCAGAATGAATTAAAATAATGAATTAAAGGCATATTTTAATTCTCTTTACCCCATATTTTGTCTTTTAATGCGTTAAAGGATATTAATCATTCATATGGGGGGAGGGGGGGAATTGTATACAATTTTCGCTGTGTTCTCAGTTAGAAGCACGTGTCATTTCTGACTACTTTTGCATTGGTTTCAAAAACGGAATATATTGATAGGTAGTATAAATACTAAGCAAATACTGCAAGCAAGCAGCTTAGTATTTATACTAAGCTAATCGTCAGCTTAGTATAAATACTAAGCAAAGGTAGTATAAATACTAAGCATAGGTAGTATAAATACTAAGCAATACTAAGCAAGTTTCTCGCATAATGGCGGCACTTTTTTGCCAATTTTTCATGTTGCAAGTCTAGGTTTGACTATTATGCGGAGGAAATCTACTCCGTAATATTATAACTCTCAAGCTATTTTTTTTTTTCTGCTTCAAAAGGGGGGTGCGACTATTATGCCTGGGCGACTATTACGCGAGTAAACACGGCATTAAGATATAATAAAAGATTTATTTTTAAGCTTTAGAAAAGGTATGAATCAAGTTTGAAGTGGGAGTGGGTGTATTAATATAGCTTTGTAAAAATTTCTGAAAATGACTATTTTCATGATCTTTCGTCCACTTTCCCATTCAGTGTTTGCGCTGGACTTAAAAATCTGCGAGTCAGGTTAACTCACTATGAATAAAAGTAAGAGTCAATTTTTAGAACATGCGAGTCAGTTTAATAAGTTTTTAAAAATATTTTTTGAGTATAGCTTTAAAAAATACGTTATTTTATTTATTTTTTCCTTTTGCAGTTTACAATTTCATTGCTAAATATGTCTAAAGAATAATATTTCAAGAAATAAAAATTTAATTATAAATAAATTAGGTAATTTATTAAGAATATATGAGTTTTTATGATTTTTTCATGAATCAGGGTTTTTTACGAGCACTCAGTTATAACGAGCTAATATCGCGGCCCCTTCACGTTCGTTATAAGCGAGCTCCACTGTACTATACGCAGCAGTGAATATTTATCAAATTATATTTGGTCTTATTTACATTTAATTTTTTTCTTACACATTCAAATTAATATAATAATAGCTAATAACATTGCGTTTGAAAACTGTTTAAAATCGCTATATTCTCTTCTTTGCTCTTGTATAGGAAAGTGTTTTATAATCGGTGTATTGCATCAAATTTGTTGATACATAATATAGTTAGAAAACGAACGAAACCGCGATGCTCGGCTTACTACATAATCGTAGTGGTTCAGCAGAAAAGTTTCATTTCATGAAAGAATGTTAAAATGGGTAATACAGAGGACTTATTTCAAGAAAGTGCTAATTTATTTTGATTATGATGTAAATGACTGCGACAGAAATTATTAATTTCATGTGGCCTTTAATTTTCGACGTCAAGCTTTTTAACTATGGATATTACAGAAGTATTAATTCTTCATTATTTATTCTATATCCTAACAAAGTAACTTGGAGTGGTAAAAAATTGCCAAAAATTTCAAGTACGGAACAGATTAGTTTAAAGTAACGGATATTTTTATTTATTTACTATAACTGAAGTACCCATTGTTCATGGGTTAGTACTGAATGCAAATTTCCAAAAAGCAATAACTTTCGTCAGCATTGTATAGGAGTACAATGAATGGGAGTAGCATATTGTTAAAAGTAAAAAAAGAAAAGTTATAATTTTTGTATATTGTTAAAAGATTACAGGTTAGAGAGTAATTAAGTAATTTTATTTGATTCGCGTTAGAGGTTATTTTGTGATGCGCGAACGAATATTTATGCATTTTGAAATAATTTTCATAAAATGTCGAATCTAATCCTTAGCAAAATTGGAAGCCTAGAATTGAATTTGAGCGACCACTTTATTAAGTCGCCAAATTTCGTTCCATTCCCTGTAGTCTTTATTTCGAAATGCTGACACAAAATTTACGAATTTTGAAACGATTTTTGCAAATCTCAAAATGTAATCATATTTTAAAAATTCAACGCCTATAATTTAAGCGGAGCAACCACCTATTATGTCACCAAATTTCATATCATCAGAGGTACGGGATTTTTGTAAATAAAAAACAGAAATTTCGCAGAAAAAAAATTATATTTTGAAATTTTGCTAACATTCGCATAAACTACGTATAAAAAAAATTATTTGCTCTTAAAATTTATATTCAATGTTAATTAAAAGCTAAATGTAGTGATTTTAACATTTGAGTGTTTTAGAGTCGCTCTTTTGTCTGTAACGACGAAATAATAATCACGAAAGAAACGTTCTGGCTCTCCGCTACATTTTCAAGGAGTGCTTTGAAAAAAGGAATTTCAAAAAGCTTTCGACAGATATAATTTGTCATAGTTGCAGCCACAGATGGAGAAAATAATTGACAAATATCAAAATAGGCTTCATATGTTGTCATGAATTTCATGTACAAGGAAAGTTTATAGAAAGTTCTTTCAGATACGACTTATAGCATTCTGCTGTATTAAAATGAAAATGCGCTGATTTTCTCTTTCAAGTATTAATTGTAAGTCTTCTAATTTGTTCCACAAACGGTAAGCAAATGAGTAACTTAAACGCCACGTCAGACTTGATATAGTTTTGCAATTTCTCAAATTCTGATTAGCATCTATATAAATAAAGCAATGCGTAAACTGTCCGTTAGTCCGTTAGTTTGTCTGTCTGTGTCTCGCGTAGCTCGCAGACGGGTGATCGTAGACCTACCAAATTTTGTACGGAAATTCTCCAGCATGGGTCCCGACACACCTCGAAGCGATTTTTTCGAAATTCGAATTAGTATAGGAGATATTGATAAAAAAAAACCCGTCAAAAACACCAATTTTTACTTTCCGCAATACCGCAATTGTAATCCCTGCAGTGAAAAAGTGAGAAATAAGCGTCGAGGTTGCCATGTTTGGCAAATTTATTAAATGATTTAGACTCTTGAATTAAGAATAAAAGAATAATCTTTTTTTTTCTGTTTAGAATATTTGTAAGGCTGTTTTTTAATTGAAATATCGTGTACTTGTGAAATCGGAGCAGGAATGAACTATTTTATACTCAAATTGAAAATAGTATTTGGCAATTTTCCGAGACTAAAATGTGCAACTTTTTAATTTGGCGAAAAATAAAATGGTTGATATGCGATTTTCAGAAGATGATTCTAGCGCTTGGCGCAATTTAATGAGAGTGAACTTTTAAAAACAAGCGTAGGTTATCTTATAAATAAAAATGAAATTCTGTTTGCCAGTTTGTCGATTTGGGTAGTATACAAATCCATAAAAATGGACCTATCAGCCTGAAATTTTGCACAGATATGTAGAATAATATAGGATAAATGATAATCCACTTTGAAAATCCACCCGTTGACCACCCAAAAACTTTGAAAATCCACCCGTTCCCGGAATTTTTTATGTTCTCCAAGCAGAAAGCTTTCCGCAATTGTAACCCCTGTGGTGAAAAAAGTGTGAAATAAGCATCGTGGTTGCCGTGTGTGGCGATTTTGCCGAATAAAATGTTTTAAATTCTTAAAGTAAAAATAAAAGAATAATAATGATTTTTTTTTTAGTTTATATTTGCAAGGTTATTTTTTTTTAATTATAATATCGTGTGCGCATAAGAAATGAGAGCAGGAATCAAATGTTTTATATGCAAAACAATGAGGATTGAAGATTTCCGAGACTAATATGTAAATTTTTTTAGTTTGGCGAAAAATAAAATGGCTGATAGGCCGATTTTTAGAAAGTGAGTTCTAGCGGTTTGCACAGTTTTAGGATTTTTGGCGCAATTTACTGAGAGCTTAAGGAAATAGCATTTTTGAAAACAAGTGTATAGGATTTATTAGAATACGGCATTAAATTTTAATTATCCGTGCAGAAATAATGCAGTTATTAGGGCATTTCAAACGATCTCGCTTCAGAAATCTCGCCAATTGTGTACATTGATTTAACTTGGGGAGAATGCCGCCAAATTTCAGAAAATTGAACTCTTCTCATCGAGGTAACCATGAATAAAACACGTTATACTTGATAATTTTAAAAATATGCCTGCCTTACTGTTTGGCGGTCGAACCGTTTCCCATTTTGATTGCTGCTAAGTCAATGCTTCGAATGATTCCCTGAAAAAACTCTTGCAAAATGGTGTATTGGCACTTTGGCGAGACTTACATTTGAAACTGGATTTTATTTGAGACTGGTATATATAATAACACTGGTTATAGATAAAAATGAATGTTGGTATATGTGTATGAGGTTGAAAAACTCCAGCACCGTTTCACCGATCGCCATGAAATTTGGTTCACCTAAGTCTTTTATCATGGAGAAGGTTTTTATGCTATCCGTTTTCCTCTAACTTGCCACTAGTGCAGAAGAACGTCGAATTCTATTCCGTTTAGCCGTTTGCTATGCGAATATCGTCCAACCAATTTCGATGAAATTTGTTACACGCGGATATTAGAACATGGAGAATATTTTTCACTATCCATTTTGCTGTAACTTGCCGCTAAATGGCGCTGCAACGCATCAACTTCTATACCGTTCGACCGATCGGCATAAAATTTTTTATATTTACACATTTGAGCACGAAGAATATATTCTAACTGTGTTCCTTTTGATGTCACTCACCACTAGATGGCAGTGCAATGCATTATTATTTGAACTCGCCACTAGATGACGCTGCAGCAGGCCAAATTCTTGACCATTCAAACGGTCGCTATGAAAATCAGTATACATAGCTATTTGAACAATGAGAATACTTTGGCGTTATCCATTTTGCTATAATTCGCCACTTGACGGCGCTGTAGCAAATCATTCCTTTAATTAACTACTAGATGGCCCTGCAGTGTATCAATTCTTGACTGTGCAACTGATGGCTATGAAAATAGGTATACATAGATATTTGAACAAAGGGAAGAGTTTGGCGCTATCCATTTTCCTATAACTTGACACTAGATGTCACGTCAACACATGAACTTCAGGACTATCGAGCCGATCGTCAAGAAAATTCGTATACATCGATATCTGAATGCGAAGAATATTTTCGCCGTATCCGTTTTGCTAAAACTCGCCAGTAGATTGCGCTACGCCGCATCGCCTTCTTCACCATACAAACGATTGCCTTGAAATTCGGTATGCATGATTATGAACACAATATAATGCGATATCCATTTTTGCTATATCTCTTTATTACAATAAATAGTAATCACAAGAAATCGTATTATTCAAAAGTCCATTCATTCCCGTGCGAAGAACGGGTACTGCAGCTAGTGTAAATAATAATAAACCCTTTGTGGCCTATGAATTATTAGATTGATATTCTTTATTTTCTGTAGGAGCTATAATTCACTTTTAAATTTCAAGTAAGCTTGCAAATGCCTTGTGTAATGATTTTATAACCTTTGTAGATAAGTGCGAAATGGGGAAAAAAAAAAAAAAAAAAAAGCCTAATGATTGCCAAAGCTTTCGATTCTTGATGATGTATTGCCAGATATTTCACAAAAAATTCCAATCAAGCAATTTTTGCTCAACAAAATATCAATTTAGAGTGGACATTCTTTCTAGCATTATATAAAACTTAAAAATATGCGATCTTATTGAAACTTCGCGACATTTTCACCTAGCATAAGTACAACCCCCTATGAAGGAGTGACATTTACACAAGAACCAACTCCTTCTTCCTACTAAATCGTATAACCCACTAAATCGCTATTCCTCAGTTATTTTTGTGCTATAGTGGGTTCCTCAAAAATTTCTTATCTGACATTATCATAAAATTCATCGGATTTTTTTTCTTTTTTTAATAGAAAAAAAAATGAAAGAACGCGAAACGAAATAAATGAAATAAAGAACGCTATTCTCCCTGTGAGAAGAAGGAGCTATTTACTACTATTTGATAAAAGTAGAGTCAATCATAATTAAAACACTTGATTTGTGTAAAAATGTCTTTCGAATATTTAAATATTTAAGTAATCGTTACATTTCAGATAAATTGAACTTGCAAATCTAGCATTTATTTCATTTTTTTTTAAATCTTAAATTACAAAACAATTAATGCAAAACAATTAATAATCTTTATTTGTTTTGCAACATAAATCCAAAGGATTGCATAAAACTTTGTTAATTATATGAGCAATTTATAGGGGCTTCAGAAAAAAAAAATCGCGGGGGGAGGAAGGGGGCTCGCTCTTTTCCGGGACGACACTGTACATGGAACAAAATTGCATTTCGACGTAAAATACACTGAATTTTCTGATTTGGTTAGTTTTGTGGAGAACGGAACGTGCCTACACTCCATCTTTGAATAGTTGGATATCCAAAAGCTGAATTTAGTTGGTGACATGATGAAAAATTTTCCTTATTCACTAAAAATCTAGAAAAAAGCACAATGTCACAAAGAAAATCCACAACCTCAGTTATTAAGTAACAAAAACACGATTAAAATACAACAGACAAGCAGTTGGCTGTATAGTCATTTGTTCTTTTGTACTAAACGAAGAAGTTGGCGACACTTGCCAACGTACAAAGGAACCAAAGTAAACTCTTTTGACAAATACCTTCACGAAATATTCTTCTTAAGATATAATACCTGTTCCGTAGTTTTTATCAAAGAAAACATATGAAGAACTGTTTTCTTAAAAATAATTGTTAACTATAGGTAAACGTAAGTCGGTAAATTATGAAAAATCGCCATGGATGGCTATACGCAAGGTGTTCCATAGGTTGTGAAGTTGTTCTAAGGAACATGCAAGAACCAAGGAATGTGTAACTAAGTAATATTCTATCAGATACAATCTTTGGGTTTTGTCAATTATACCTTTTTTACGAATAAGCCTGCCGAATGCCTTGTACGAAAAGCGAGTCTAAGAGCTTTGGCCCCTTGTGACGTAAAACAAAACTAACCTAATTTCCATGCCATTTCATGTTTTTCAAATGCACATGTTTGTGCAAATAGAATTTGTGCTTTATTTCAAAGCATAAACCATTTTGTGTTGGCGACACTCGCCAAGCATGACCACCTAAAAACGGTTTTTAATTAATAGTTAAAAAAGTAATTAAAATTTCAAAATTCTGAGCCTCAGTTGAACATTACAAAAGTCTTGGGCTTATATGTTCAAATTTTCAAAGCCCTGCGCATGGGCGCTGGCAGCATAGGACAAGGGGGGGGGCAATCGCCCCCCCTGGATTTTTGTGTGCAGTGTTTTCCCTTGCTTTTTTGCTCTTTCCAACATGGTAACCATACGTTGAAGTAGTCATTGCCCCCCACCCTGGAAAATATTCTGCCGGCGCCCATGGCTTTGTGTGCTGCAGATTTGTCTGGAGAACATTCATTTTTAATATTATAGATATAGAGAGATTTGGCGTAAAACTGGCATAATTTTCGTGGTATTTCATGATTTTCAAGTGCACGAGATACTTCATGGAAGTAATAGGATTTCTGTTAGCTCAAAGCATGAATCATTTTATACGGGCGAAACTCGCCAAGCATGGCAACGAAAAAAACGGTTTTTAATTAATTATTAAAAAAGTAATTAAAACTTTAAAATTCTAAGTAGCCTATAGCCGTCTCCAGGTTCCCATCTATCTCTATATCAAAATTCATCACAATCGGTTCAGCGGTGTAGGCGTGAAAACGTAGCAAACAAACTCACTTTCGCATTTATAATATTAGTTAGGATAAATAACTTTTTTAAGCATACTTAACCATCTTTTTGCCGCATATTTATTCAAAACATAAGGTAAGAATATTTATTTCTGTCATCAGCGTGTTAAACTAGTTTCTTAGTAAAATTTACTTCTAACAGAAAATCTTTGAAATAAAAATTGAATTGGGGGTTAGTTTTCAAACGAAACAAAACTAACTTCTTGCAATGCAAGCAGAAAATAAATGTGAACATTTTGAAAATTTCCTTGATGATAATTTATACAAAAGCAGAAGGTTTTAGTTGTGCTTAAACTTTTCAGCATTATTAAATTAATAATTGTTGTTTTAAGGTTGTATGCTCTATCCAAATGGATAAATATTACAAGCCAGCAATACAAAGCAACTTTCATATCACACCATACAAAGAAGGATGTTATAACAGTAAAAAAAAAAAAAGAAAGAAAGAAAGAAAGAGAGAGATATTATTTAAGATGCAAATTGAAATGCCGTAGTTCGATGATAATATGTAGGATAATAAATATTTCAATTAAAATATTTATTTTCAATCGTCAATTTCATTACCTATTTTTCAAATAAAATGTTCCAGAATATTTTTGTATTTATTATCCCAATGTTGAGCATTTATTATAGTAGCGTGACCAAATTTTGCAGCTGGTTAATTTTTAGTTATTCATGTTAGATACATTTTGAAGCAATAGTTTATTTATATCTACTGTTTTCTATGGGAGGAGGCCTAAAAAAGGGCCCCGTAAAAAAACACACAGAATTAAAAATATCTGTTTTTTATGAAAAAAAAACCCTCAACCTTGTGTGTACTAGATTTTTTTTTAATTAAATCTTTGAAATGTTAGAGTCTGAGATGGGTTCCCTGTAAAAAATAATAATAATATCAATAGTAATTAATCAAAAAAATTAAAGACGTTCTAGGAAGCAACGCGTGCTAGGAAGGAACTTATGCTTAAAAACAGTAAGGTAACTTTAAACCGTGTTTTCTCAAAAAGCATTTTTAATGAATTGTCTATAACATGACCAAATTTCTCTAAAAAGTTGTAACTACTGTTAATATACCGTGTTTACTTGCGTAATAGTCGCACTTTTTGTGTCAATTTTTCATGGTGAAATTTAGGTGCGACTATTGTGATGGGAAATCTACTACATAATATTGTTCAATCTAATGCTAAAACATTACTATATTACCAAATGCTTCCAGATTATTGCAATATATTAAATTAAATAATCTTTTCGACAGTTGCACAAAAAAAAAGAGCTATATTTCCACACTAATATTTTTACAGACATATATGAAGGTCAAATATACGTGACTGCGACTTTTATGCCGATAAAACATTTTGACGATTTTTTTTCTGCTTTAAAACGGGGGTGTGACTAATTATGCGAGGGTGGCTATTATGTGAGTAAACATGGTATATAGAATGAACTAATATTAAACCTGGATGAGAAAAAAAAAATGAAAATTTTACAAACATATGTATAGTAAAATATTTTAACAAACACACATATGTAATCATCTTTTAAGTTATAATTTGAAATCAAATTAAAACATGCTAAATATGTATTTAATTTTTTGAAGTTAATAATATTTTATTACTAAATTTGCAACATTAAGTATGTTCAACAGTAAATATATGTGCATTTTAAATTTCATTTATCCTGCGGATAAGGCAATGCTCCAAAAAAAAAAAAAAACTTCCCCCCCCTCCTCAAAAATCTATGAATAGAAGTTTTATCTCGAGATTTAAAATATGTCATGGTGTATCAAAATATGTCATAGTGTATCATTAAAGAAAAAAAAAGTAATTATGCTACTACTATTCATTTGCTGACAACATCCCCTGTAATTTTTGTGGCGGATCGCGGTTTCAGCCCCATTATTGATGATAAATGACAGCTACTCCGTGACAGCTGGACACGAGCCGAAGGGAGCTACCGCGAGCATAGAAGTGACCGCGAGGAGGGGGAGGGCAGCTAGGGTCAGGGTCAACTTGCTTCCTCACCGAGACAGCAAAGATTCTCTCTCCGAAGGAAAAGGAAATAACACATTTACATTTTGGATTTTTACTAGGTCCCCAGCCTAATGAGACATCTGTTGCTAATTCATTCGACGATTTGGGATTCGACGATTTGAACCGTTCCCTTCAAATCTCCTACCTGTATGAGTCAAGAGTTCACAAAAGCTGAAATAATTTTTAAAAACTAAATTTCCGTTCTCAATTTCTATTTACATTGGGGAAAATGGATCTGCCTTTGATAAGAAATAATGTAAATACTCACTGGTTAAATATATTTAAAAAAGTAATTTGTTAATGCAACATGAACCAAAAATGGTTTTGTCAAAAAATGCCTGATATGATATGGGTCGGGATACCCGAAGTATTTAAATGATTTCAGTATTTAAAAGTGCCTTGGATTGAGGGGATCAACACTTGAATGTTGCATTTTTTAAGACTGAATTTCCGAAAGAAAAGTCCTTCTTTCCTACAAGAAATAAATGACATTTGAAATTGTATTTATTCTAACTAGATAAAATCCAAAATCGGGTGAACATCGATCTGGTAAACTCGAAAGAAAAGTTATACTCTCAAATACTTTAAATTATTTCATATCCAGACTTTTAACAAAAAGAAGGAATGTTCCTATGAGGCAATGTAAAACTCAAGATCAACGATCAATTAGTCCGCCATGCGCCAAGTAAGTCGGTATTCAGAAAGGACAGTAATTCCTTCCATTTGCTTCAAAATTTCTGTGTGCCATTTTCCTCTAAGTCCGTTAGCATTAAACTATTTTCCTGCCCCTATCCGCTTGTAGAAACAGATGACTTTACATTCTGTGAATAGTTTAAAGAAGAAAAGGGGGGCGAATTGTGTAATATCGTCATCGGAACGCTGTGACGGTTCACGCACAAAATATTTAATTTCAAAAACCACTTACAATTTCGATTTTAGTTATTTAATACATTAAAGTATTGTAATGAATATCCAAGGAGACACGTACAACCAAAAACAATTCATGTCGAAAAATAGTAAAACATGTTATATGGGAGTTGTAAGCGACAGAAAAATGTTTTGCTCAAAATGAATTTTCTGCTTAATTCACAGTTGAATTCAAAGGCACTAGCAAGGAGTTTCAGATTCACCAAACCATCAAATATCTTTCTTTAAAACATAGCAACCTGTACTGGTATAAAATCTACTTATTTATATATATAATCTACTTATTTATATATTTATTTATAAAGAGCTCATTACCTTGGCTTCACATCTCATTGATATTTTAAACGCGGGGCATCAAACTATTGACAAAACTAAAGAAATCTCTGATAGTTTACTTTTACTCTGCGGAAGATGCTTTTTTAGAGACTGTTGTTAAATTCCATTGAAAAAAAATTCAGATTGACTCAAATTTTATCATTTTTCCGTCATTGTCAAAATTTAAGGGTGTTACTTTTATGTGACTGTTGCGGTGATGTGCAAAACTTGAGAATTATAGCCTGAAAACTATTAGAGGTATGAAGATAAATGTATGTTGACTTAAACCACTTTCCAGTGGCTCTCGAAAGGAAAAATTTCCGCTGGATGATCACGTTTCAAGGAACTTACACAAATTACGGAATAAAATATTTTTTCGCTCTTAAAAATCTATTAACGTTTACATCCAAATTCATGTATAGCCTGCCCTGGATCCTCTTTGTTATAACATATCTCTGAGACAGTGGCATAGCCAGAAATTTTTCATGGAGGGGAGGGGGGACGACTAATGCAACTCACATACATGTATACGCGTGTGTGATAAGGGAGTGAAGAATATACATTTTGTGGCAAAAAATGCCTCATGGGGACGTTGTGACCCTTATCCCCCCCTTGGCTACGCCCCTGCTCTCAGCAAGGGCGAATTAAAGGGGGGGCCGGAGAGAAAAAAGAAATTAATGTAAAAGATCCTATTTTACTTCCAGAAAATGGATGTATATGTCAATCTTCTAGCTAAATTTGTCGGTAGATATCTCTGAGACAGTGGCATAGCCAGAAATTTTTCATGGAGGGGGGGGGGGAAGACTAATGCAACTCTCATACATGTATGCATGTGTGTGATAAGGGAGTGAAGAATATAAATTTTGTGGCAAAAAATGCACCGACAGTACATCCAAATAAAAACTACCGACAAACTTGCAATAATCCGCCACTGGCTCTCAGACGTTCAATGATAAAAGGCTGACATTTTGCCCATCACCTCATTAGTGTATGGGACACAATTTACTAAATGGGAATTTATTTGTACGGGGATCGCATACAAATTAAAAATATAAAATGTGTAAATTTCTGAAAATGAACGAGGAATTCTTTCTTGACGTAGTCTCCTGCCTCATTTTGAATATTTTTTCAATTTATTCTGCTTCCTTTCGTCTGGTAGATAAAGATTTAAAGCCTGTTACCACCTTTTTGGGACACCCTGTTTATACTTCGAAGTTACACACTAAGTGAAAGATCATTATTCGTATCTAGGCACCTAAAATAGACACCTCTATCTGCATCTAATCTAATCTGTCTAATAGATAAAAGTTGTGTTTCATATCCGTGCCCGTGTGTATAGATTTTGAATATCTGGCACATCTCTCCTAAGAAATATATATGTTTTGGAAATGGAAACATTGAAACATTCCTGAAACTGCAGAAAATCAAATATCTTTTGGTAGTTAGTCCGAATAACAGCCCTCTAGTCCACTTTTAAAATAGATTTTAAAGATTTTAGTGCTGCCATCTAGTGCAATTCATAACAAAGATTCAATACTACTTTCTCCTCAGGAAGTTCGGTCTACCATGGCCGAGTGTATAAGGCACTCAAAATGGTAGATGGCCGAAGTGGTGAGGTCCCGGGTTCAGGCCACGTCTCACGGCTGTCTATCTAACGGTCTGGAGTTGTGGTCGGTTTTCTCCAGATAAAGCGTGAATACGCGTTAGAACCCCTTAGAACTTACGACATCTTTTTTCGATTTCAGAACTTCCTAATTCTTTTTAAGTCAAAAATGAAGAAATTTAGGTAAAACTGAGTAGGAGTTTTCAATTTTACTTTATTATTACATTCACTTGTTTTATTTTTTGTTTCTTTGGATTGTTTCTACTTATTTTGTTTTTGTGAGTGCAGGGCCCGATCATCACGATATTGGGCCCTGGGCAAATACAAACTTTTGGGCCTTTGCACTTAAGAGAAATTGCATATTACGCATTTAAATTCTTTTGAACACATATAAATCTGCAGAAATATATATCAAGTTTAAATACTAAATATATGACTAATTTGCAGTAAAGAATATTAAGATTCATGCATGCATGAATAACATTTATTTTTACAAATGATGAATATCTAGACACATACTACATACACTTCTATACTAAATTTCTTTAAAATATAAATGAAAATAATTGCAAAATTTACTGTACGTACCTTAAAACTGATATTTTCTTATAATAAAATTTATAAAAAGAGGCTGAGACGTTGGCTCAAGGATTTTGACCTAATGCTCATGGGCTTTGGAGAACCCTTAGCAGAGTAAAATGTCTGAGAATTACACTGTAGCTTTCGACTCAAGAAAATGACAATTTTTTGTACAAAGTTTTTTTATGAATTAATAGATAAAAATCTGTTGAAAAGTACAAAATTTTTGGGCCCTTGAAATTAGTGGGCCCAGGGCAAAAGCCCCGGTTGCCCTGCCGATAAACAGGCTCTGTGTGAGTGTAAAACTTAACTATGTTCATATATCCTTTTATTTTTATTTTAATATATTATAGAAGCTATATTTAGGATATTAATAAAAAATACATTTTAGTAATTACAATACTAAACCAAAACCGTAAATACTGTCATGCTTTGTAATTTGTGTCTTATTTACACTTTTTTATCAGTTTTAATCGGACTGTCCCATCGGGCTGTTGCCCCACCTGTAACTGAGAGGTTCCGCTCTTGAAACTGGAAGGCGGGAGGTGCCAAGTTCAAATTCGGGTCGCGCCTCTCGACCTAGCCGTTCGGGATTTTCCCCGAAGACTCGCTTGAAAACGGGCGAGGACCCCTTAGGAAGTCCCCCGCAGCCCTTATAAGCCTAGGACCCTAGTGTAGTCAAGCGGCATTAATCCACAAAGAAACGTCGGGCGAGCGTCCGAAAGGCAGTTGTCTTTGATGATCAGAATGGATCGGCGGGCGCTCTCTGAGCTTTCGTTTTTTAGGGTAAAGTTGGGGGCCATCTAGTCTAATAGGGCGGGGGTGCGAATGTAGGCGATCGCCTAAGGTCCCGCTCCTGGGCCATTTTTCTGCTATCACGTTAGACCAAGCTTGGTAGATGGTTGTGATATATCCCGAAAAAAACCGAGAAATAAAACTAATATGTGCTAGCAGTGCTAGTAGTAATTTATATAAGACATGATAGAAAAGAGGCCCCGCACGCCCCTCGGGCCGCCGCTGAGTCTAATTGGGCGGGCCGTTTCAGAGGTTTGGCCTGAATTTAATCATTTAACACCAGTTTTATTATTTATTTATTTTTTAAAGTTTTTGTTAAAGTGTATCTAATTTAGAGCGATAAGATTTTCCTTTTCATGCCTATGGGGATCCTAGGACTGAACAAAGTCATCCGAGAGCCTACTTTGTTCAGACTGCACGTTTAGATTATATCTTTACGTGCAACAGATTAGATTAATTAGGATGCAGAGAATAATCTAAAGACTTAGATCAATGCCTCAAGTTCAGATACTATTTTAAACAGGCCAATGGCTTTATTCCACATTCTAATTGAACAAACTTTATATATCGGAGACATTTACCAAGAGAGGTGGAGGCATGAGGTGAAGGAGCACCGCGTTTCTCCTTCTGTTTTTTAATTCTCTTATTGAAGTGTCAGTTGCTTAGGTACAGTGAAAGCTTTCACAAATGAATCGTATAAAACATAAGTTCCCAACCTTTTTTGAACTGGTGCCCCCTTTTCTAGTGAATATTTCAATACCGCCCCCTTCCCACTCCAGAGAAACAAGGGCGTACATAATACATGGTGGAAACAAGAATTAATTTAAAAAAAAAATTACTAATAGATAGAATAATGTTGGAATTGAAGCGCTACTGAATTTCTTCATTTAAAAAAGAGGAATAAAAGTTTTAGCTTACCTGTTATAAGGACAGGCAGGGGTTTTGATGATACGAAGTAATAGATAATAAACTATTGCTTTCAAAATAAATAAATTGACAGTTTCAGAGAACAATCAAAACGCATACTTAATTATATTAAAAAGTATTTTTATTAAAATATTATCAGTGTAATTTTTAAGTCTTTTTAAGACTATATTTGGTTAATCTTTCCACATCCCTCCGTGCCATACCAACGCCCCCTAATTTTCTCTGGGTCTTTTACTGCCCCCCTGAAAGCCTCAAACGCCCACAAGGGGGCGTTATCGCCCACGTTGGGAACCTATGGGATAAAATAAAAGATTTTATAGCTTAAGTTAGGTTTCTTTTAAAGATTGTAAGTAACAGATGAGAGGTTCGCAAAATGTAGGATTTATTTAAAAACAGATTTTGTAGGGTATCTTTAGGGCACGTTATAATTTTTATACATAAAAAATCTGGAAAGTACTTTTAGCGATAGTTATAAAATGAATCTTAAAGATCAGTAGAGAAAAAAAATTGCTAAATCAATAGGTGTAGTGGCGCTATCTAGTGTACGAATAAGAAAGTAGAGGTCGGCAATTACAAACCTGTTAGGAAAGAAATTGTTCGACTTCATGCTTCATAACGCTTTGAAAGTGAAGCAGAAGCAGTGGTGTTGCTAGGGTTGGAGCAGGTGGAGCAACTGCTCCCCCTGACTTTATTTCGCTGTTTGGCGCCTTTGCATACATCGCTAACCTTTTTCTTTAACTCCTGTACAAATAAATAAACAAGTCTTAAACATGTTTTTAACCTTAAAAAAGCTAGTGTTCCTTTCTTTCTAAAGACTCAATTTCGCTAGTCAAGCTCTTTTATCAAAACGCTTTCTCTTTTGATCATCTTTGCTCACAGTGGCGTAGCAAAGGAGTTGTCTTTCATGTCACGGGTGCCTCTCGCAGAGGGGTGCCAAATAGTCCTCAAGACGAACAAGATTTTTCGTAAATTTTCAATTTTTATATTGATTATTCTGAAAAATATATTTTAAATAAACAATTATTAAAATACTAGCTGCGTACCCGTTCTCCGCACGGTAGGGAACGAAACTTTTTCTAACATGTATAATTCGAATTGATTCCTGTAATGTGGAATCTAAAAATAAGCAAAATGATTTGACTCTTGGCGTAAAGTTGCTCACTAGTTATTCGTAAAGTTAGCATAAGTACTGACCTGTGACCATTGTGATATTATGACACAAAAAAGTATGTCCCTGTCATTTGCGATCAGAAAAAGAAAAGCTTGACAGTTCCTAAAAATTTCTAACTTTCAAAATGTCTCATTTCTTCATCATACTCATTTTTAGATTTAAGTTATACCATTAATACCTTAGATACTACATAATGTGAAGAACCGTTTTAGTTTATAGTTAATAGTTGTGTACCCGCTCTTCGCAAGGCAAGAACACAATATTTTCCTAAAATGTGACCATAACTGCATGTGACGAAACAGAATCTCCAAGAAAAAAAAAAGTTCAGCTACAGTCTTTTCTGTGGAAACTACCGCGGGATATATATTAACGCGACTTAAAATTATTGAATGTTTAGTTAGCTGTGATGTAAGACGGCTTTTGAAAAACGAATAGAAACGAATACTTTTACGAAGTATTTATTAATGCAGTATATTGTGCTTTGATAAGTATTGCCGTAGCATATCTACTAACTATTACTTATACTATCTTTTAGTGATACCAATATATTTTCGTTTTTCCATCTTTAATGCTTTATTTAAAGAAACGGTTTAGATATTTGCTAAGAATGTAGTCTTTTATTGTTTGGCGATTCTTTGCAATTTACGCATTAGCAAAAACGATAATCGTTTCACTTTATCGTTACCATTAAAACAGCTCTCCATACATTTTTATGCATAATTCTTGTCAGATTGATGTATTTAGCACTGCAAAATATTTCTTGCGATTCGAAAACGTGTCTCGTTTAAAAACTCAGTCGAAACTAATGCTGGGTAATTCATTGTTGAAAAAAGAGCATTCAGTTATTTTTCTGGCAACGTAATATAAAACATAGAATTATTTTGTACGTGCCGTATGTTTTGCTTGTGACTCCGTTTTTCTGATTGAGTTTCGAAAGGGGTTCTAAACTCGTGACATCAAAATGACGCATATTTCGCATGCGAAAACTCGGTTATTTTAAAGTAATTTTATTTATTTTTTTCAACTAGCAATTTTAATCATTGTTACTATCGTCAAGACATCCAAACCGCAAGATATCATACCGAAATATTTAAGCAGCTGCTATTAAAATGAAAATCCTTCTTTACTTAAAAATTCGTAAAAAATCTCCTAGTTTATATTTTTCACTGGTTTTTCTTTTAAAAGAGGGCGAAATGTATGCTCCGTCATTTGAAAAAATATAACTAAGTTCTGCGGGATAGAATTCAAGATGCAGCAGTTTTTAAAATATTTTAAGAAAGTCAGCGTCAAATTTAATTTTATTTGAAAAATTCCCCAAAATCTGCAAATTATGTTACACAGTCCGAACAAACAGTTTTCGAAAGACAATTTTCTCCTCTATCCGATGATGTAAATATCGTTTTCTTGCGAGTGTAATTACCGGTGTTATTACGTATTAAGCGAGAAAAATCGCTAAAAATCGGACAAAACCTGAAATAAAACATTTTCGAATTTGAATTTCGAAAAAATCGCTCCGAGGCGTTTTAGGATCTGTCCTAGTGAAGCCGTATGCAAAATTGCAGTATGCAAAATTGCCGCATGCGACCAACCGTCTCGGCGCAATGCGATCGAGAGACGCGCGCAAGAAAATCGGTGGTCACAAACCTACCTACATACATAGCTACATACAATGTTTACTCTCGGATTTTAGTATATAAGATTTAATTAGTTCCTTTCTTTATTTGCCTGTCAAAGAATGTTATAAATAATCTATGCAGTAAATCATTCAAATGAATGCGTCACTTGCCAAATTGACTCCTAAAACTCCCCATTTTGAATTTTATTAAATTTTAATATCAAAGCATTTAAATTCATACTGTATATATTCAGAAAAAATTTCTCGTATTAACCCTTTAAATGCCGCACTATCATCCAGGAATAAAAGATATAATTAATTTATCAAAATTACATTAGAATACACCCATAATGACTATATTAAAAAAAAATGCCGAAGAAAAATACCTTCTCCGATTTCTTGGATGTTCAATTTTTGGAACATTGGCATGTAATGCTATCTTTCCTCTTCTATATTTGCTTCATGTAAACAACAAAACGCTGTATGAAAAATCTAAAATTCTATGCAGTGATCAAAGCTTATTTGATAATTTGGGGTGAAATGGTTAAATTTAAGCAAAACTCAATAAAACAATTTGTAACTTTAAAATTAGCATAATCTTTTATAAGAAATGCATTGCAAAATTGCATAAAATACCCAGCAAACACAGCCCTATCGGTTACGTGACGGGCAGACATCTTCTTTAACGGCTCAGCGTCGGCATTGGCAAAGTGGTAATTGGAGCGATTGTTATGTCGTAGGGAATAAATAACATTTGGACTAAGTGGAAAATTAACGGGTTTTTATTGTATTTAAAAGTTCCTTTTTGAAAAATGAAAATAATTAAAGAAAGTTTTATTTAGGATAATTTTGCCCAGAGAAATTTAGTTTTTGGGGTATGTGAGGACATTATGGGGGGTTTTGTGTCCGTTGGATTTGTAATTTAGAGATCCACGTGCTTGTCATTAATTGCGCGCTAAATGACAGATACATATTTTTCTAAGTGAAATACGTGATATAGTTTCTTTCATAATGGGTTGCACATATGTTGAAAACTACCTTAATGATTTTGATAATGAATTTTACATTTATTAATTTTTTGTGTTTTTTGGTGGCTGACAATTTTTTTTGTGGCTGACAAAAATTTTTTTTTATATATCGATCTTCTAGTTCCCTTAATTAATATATTAACATTAATAAACTTTAACAATTTTAAATTTTTACTAATTTCCTTTTGATTTACAACAGTCACTACTGGGTAGCCATTTTCTTTTGGAGTCGGTACGATCCCGGCAGATACATGCGTTCCCGCGCCTTTGACGTTGCCAGATTCAAGGAACAAGAATTTTTACGGCCGTTCACGATGTGTTTTACATCTTGCAAATAATTAATAAGGAGTTATTAAATTCAAGTGGAAGTGCAAAGAATATTCGTTTACTAAAATATACACATCGTTATTTACAAAGTAATTTTTCGAGGCCGTAATTACGAAGTCAATAAAGAGTGCTGACTTAAACATCAACTCCATGGCCAACATTTCGCTGCAGCAATCGAAGTCTGAGTACGAGAGTATGATGATGGCTATAAATATCAGCACGGGAAGCAGCGTCTCTCTCTCTCCGGTGACTGCTGTTGTCTACCCAGCCAGCCACGATACATCGAATTAACGTCGCCGTCGACGTAGTTTCGACGTAATCATCGACGTTAAAAATCCTTGGATATGTCCACCTGTTTGCCCGTCGAGCGCTGAACTTCTCGACGACGTTTTACCCGCGAGGGGTGACCGTGAGAGATAACAATCTCGCTTAACTACGGCGTAAGAATGGAAAAGGGTGACCGCCAGGAAGAGAAAATCCCCGATATTGGTCGAACACTCGTCGCTATAACGGCAAAGGGAGACAGATTCTCGGAATTCGTTTATAAAATTTAGCTCATAGTGGTTGATTTTACGTTATACCTTGTCGAATCGCTCCAACAGGACAGAGAAAACCGGCTTATATTCGTCTAATAGAAGTCGTTCTTTAAAGACTTCGCAGAATTTGTCGAATTCTGCCCATTTATAAACGTAGTAATTATGCCGCAATTCCAGTCATTCAGAGAATAGACAAATACCGTTTACATACGCCGTGAAGGAATGGAAATTCAAACTGTTCTGATCTTGTGAACTTTTGCCGTTTAAAAAGGAAACATTTTATATTTCTATATAATACATTTTAATATTAGTTTGTTAG
>JAWZYV010018971.1:0-26182 GCA_038373885.1 Cheiracanthium punctorium
TTAAAATCTATGAATAACATGTGAATGTATGTATGCTTTTAAGTATTATGATGCATTAACTACGAAAATTCTTGTAAAATGACACTTGCAAAGCATTTAAATGAAGCCATTCTGAGTCTGTAATCTCTTCATTTTGACGCTTGACAACCTCCTTGAAGGAATTAACATTTAACTTTTTATAAACAGTTTTGCAGCGTTTTCCTAGGTTATGATATTATTCAGTTAGGAACTAAATGGGTGAACTCACTCAATAAACCGAGATTTCATTTACAGCAGTCAAAGGCCTGATTCCATAAATTAAAAAAAAAAGCTTGCCATTGATAAACTTCGGCACACAATTTGCGTCCTATCAAAATGGATACGATATGTGTGATGTTCTCAATAGCGCCTTGAGATAAAACAGCCTGAAAAATTTTCGAGGTTAAAATAAATAAAATATTTTCTCCTACTGAATCACGAAGGATTTAAATCTTTACACTGAACATTCCAGATTTTGCATGGATGGTTCTAATTTTTAAGCACGATCATAATCTTTCAATTTATTTTTAGTTATGTAACAGCCATTTTCAATTATCAGGAAACGATTCATTTAAATATTGGCTACGATAACTTGGATTCAAGTAAAGTATGACATTTTAATAAGTATTTCGTGTCTATTCATTGTATGCATCCTCTTTCAATGAAATCCTTGGATCTAACTTAAATATCAGTAATACTACAGTCATGTATTCCATAGTCATTTCAAAAGAAAAACTTTCTGAACGTTTTTATTATTATTATGACTCTCTTCAAATTGAATAATTTCTAAAAGTCCTAATCTTCTACCTCAATATTCTGAACATAATTGAAGAAACCAAGCAAATCAATATAATTCCAAAATGAATTTCCCACAGTGATGGCTGCCTGCCGAAAAATTGTTTTTATCAATTTTATTAAACGAATTTTTTTTCCAAAATCGTAAAACTCGGGAAACATTTTGTGTATAAGAAGAGTAAAAGGAGAAAATTTAATTTAAAAATTTGTGTTTCGTTGTCAGAGAAAAGCGTTTTCGTGTGATGAAGAATTTGCAAGTACGGGAGGGGCCTTTTTATTATGAAATATTTCTGAAGTCCTAAAACCTGGAAAATTGTGAGCTGTAGTTCTTTATCGGAATGCAAATTTTCATCTCAATTTCAGCCTGATGCTGGTTCATTTTGTGTTTATTTCTCGGAAGGGAGTTATTCCACTCGAACTTCAAATATCTTACTCGAAAAACTAGCAAAATTATATGAAGAACACGAATTTCAAGAATATATTCCACATAAAATAAATCAAATAAAAATAATGACACATTTTAAAAAGTCCATTAAAATTTGAAAAATGAAACAAGTTGCGTAAACCATAAAATACCGTGAACCGTTCAGATGTCTACCTATAAAGAACCATTTTATCGGCCTTTTGAAGCCGAAAACGATGTCTTAAAAATACTTTACCTTTCTTTTTTTCTCGTTCTTTCACAAGTTATTACACACATTTTCTTATCCCTACAAAAGAATCTCTTTACCATAAAAGTGGCGGCTAACCTTTTATTTTATCTAAAGCTACCGAAATTGTTTCAAGTCACTTTGAACAACACGATTATTTATTATCTGAAATGGGTAGTTTTTACTTTAGACCAGTGGTTCTCAACCTTTTTCCATTTGCGTACTGTGGTGTCGAGACTCAACTGCCACACTCTATAAAACCTTTTTCCACTGGACAGCTTTTGTCAGGAAATTTGAGTACATTCTGATTCGTGTCAGCAGATGAAGAAAGCATCAGATTTTCTAGTTTAAAATTATATTTAAATCATAAAGTGCTAAAAATGGCTTAGTAAGATTCTTCTTTACCTCTGCTTGTTTATTCAGTCAATGAGTATCCAAATCTCCAATAAAGTCGCGGGAATTAAAATAAAATGGAATTAAAAAAAATACTCTTTTCTTAATAATCCCCTCATTTTGGAGCCTCTTTGAGCAAGATGAATGACAGAATGAACACTTCCAACAAAAATACTGGTCGGTGCTCTCATAATACTAATCAAGCCTTCATTTTATCCCAAACCAAAGGAAAATGAAAAAATGTCGCCGTGATTTAAAAGTTATTCATTATTATTTCAAAGGTGATCATGATATTGCGGGTAATGCAAAGTCAATAGGCATCATTACGACAGGCGATGTCAACAACGCCGCAGCGTTTTATTAGATTTATGTTTACTTCATTGTAGGAAGTCAAAAGAAGTATGAAGATATCGCGAAACATTTTGGTAAGCAGATTTGGGTGGAAAAAGTCGGTTTTATTTTCTCTGTCATTAATATTGTTTTTTGTGTGTATTATGTCTTTTCTCTCAAGCGTGGAGTAACAGGGATTTGAGAAATGTTATGTCTAAAGAAATTAAATATTCATGTAGGGTCAGAGTAGGTTATAAACCCATTTGAGTGGTGGGGTGCGACATTTTTTTTTAGCTCGGAACGGTCCAACCTAGACCTAGCCATTGAGAAAAACATAAATACCTTATAATTTTCGAATGATAAGTTACAAGAAGTCCAATAATTTCTCCTCTTCTTTACGTTTTCAAAATTAATTTAAATGGGGTATGTTTAAAAATACTGCTAAAAGTCTATTTATTTCCAAAATTACAATAATTTCATCCCCAAGCGTGTGAAGTTCCAGCAGGGTCGCTCGGTCATGACCAACGCCATCATTAGGCAAAATTTAAAAGTGGTATTATCATGAAATAAAATTATTAAAAATTTCATTTTAATTTACCCATGAATAGTAATATTTTAATAATTTGCGATAAAAAATATAATTTTACGAGGAATGGCACATTTTAACCCTCTCGTCACCCAATTATGAAAAATCAGAGAAAAAAATTCTCTCTACCATTGAATGCATCTGAAATACTATTAAAAATCATGGAAAAATATTTTTTTTTTTCTAATTTCGATTCCTATTAGATTTTTCTAATAATAATTTCTGCATTTTCGAAGCATTTTGTTACGCTAAAACTAATTTAAAAGGATGCACCTATTAGGTAAAGGTTGAGGAATAAGAAAAAACTATACTTACCTTAAAAAGAAAAAAAACGGTCAAAAAGCAGCGTTCCTATTTTCTTAATTTTTCTCCCGAAACAATGAAGCGAAAACTGTAAAAAAGGATCTCAATGGACTCGTACTGCAATCTAGGCACGATGGATGCATCGAGTAAAGAGCCTCCTATACTTTCTACATGAATGAATGATATGGATATCACTGAAAGAAAAAAATACTCAATTTCATTGTTTTCTCTCTAAATATTGCTATTTGAAGTATCACAAATCAGCGACAGATTTTCTTACTGGAAAGTGCCTGGGATAATGACCATTACAAGACATGGATAGTAACACATTAGCATGGACGTTAACGACGGGACTAAAACCGAAAGCATGAAAGCGTTCAATGCAAAAATGACTAGTGCATGTATCCTGCCGACTTATCACCGGATGACGAAATTCAAAGAAAATGAAATACAAAAAAATGTTCTTGTATTTTTCTATGATTTCGATTCAGAGCTCCTGTTAGATAAGATGCGCTTATGACACATGTTTTCCGGTTCCAATTGCAGTGAAATGAACGTAGATTATGGAAGTTTGTTTTTTCTTTTTTAATTTCATATCGCTTTTTTTCGGATTGAAACTGAATGACTCATGGTGTCTATCCCATTATAGAATATTGCTTGCCATTAACTCTAAACATGATTTTTGTAATATTTCGAAAGAAAAAATTATTTTTATGTATTTCACTTCAAATGCGTTTCCCTACTTAGACAGTTAGTTACAGAAAAAAACTAACATTCAAATCCCTTAATAATCCAAATTTTAGCTAAAAATATCAGTGATCGTATGCGAATGTTACGAAAAAAAAAACATTTTGAAGTTAGATTTTGGAAAATAACTCTAATAAAAGTGAAAAGCAAAATCAAGGATAGTCGATAAATAAAAAAAAAATAATAATAACAACCTTGTTAAATGAGCGAAAATATGGAAACAAACTAACAATAATAAATAAAATGAAATAGAACAATAAATAAATAACGACATAATCAACATTATTTTAGTCATAACTGAGAAATGTTATAAAAAATATCTGTACACCCGATACAATAATCACATACACACATGAATAAAAGGGGGGGAAATACCACTCCAACCCAATGGATTCCCTGACCTGCACGATGACTGCAAGTCGAACATCCACATAATACGCTTTATAGAAATGGATTTCTATATTGCGGGGGGGTGAGGAAATCAAACATTTCCCTTTCTTATTTTGGGTCCGTCCTTCAATGCTGTATTTTTTCTGGGTCCAGATCCTCCGGGAAAAAGTAAAGTTTGAACACTCCCGGTGACGTGATCCAATTTTAGAGAAGCGATACAAGAGCGGACCTCATTGATTTCGGAGATGGGGTTATGGTTTCATTACCTTACAGGCGACGTGATCGGCGCTTTCTATTTTGCCGATGGGACTCCCATTTTGAATGTACGGAGGTGCATTCGGAAAGTGTGTTTTCCCGCACCGCCAAAAATTGTAGGTGAAAAACTGGGAAAAACGAAATCGCACACTGAATAGAAATATACACTAAATAGCTTATCTCCATTCAGACCCATACAAAAAGTATATGAACATTTATAACACCCTACATTGAATTTAAATTACGCAAGTAACACCTAAGTTGTTTTGCAAGGCATCGCAAAAATTAAATTAATAACGATGTACAGTTTTTTTGAGGTGATCTCCCAAATATCGCCCAGATGTAGAACGATATATCGCCCAATGCAGCGTTAAAAATATATTGACTCGGAAAACGCTTTGTCGTCGATGCGTATCGCATGCTTTACGTTTCTACTTTTATTCATAGTGTGCTTTTACGAGAACGTTTCCTATAACGGTAAAAATGAGATACCTTTTTGTAGCCTGTTTTTACCGTACTGCTATTCTTCACATTATCTAACCATTTTCACTTTCCATGTTTGCTATTTCCTTCCAGTGAACGAAAGCACAACGAACTAAAATGAACAACTCTATACAAACATACACACAAGGCACTTTATTTTAACCAAAGTAAAAGATACTTTATTTTTAAAGAAACTTGGAGGTACTAGATACTTATTGAAGCGAGCTAAAAGTAAATATTTTGACTGGATCCATTTTTATAATATAAAACAACACAAACATTTCTTTCCAATAGTTTATTAGAAATGCCCGAAGCTCACCCTCTGCTCAATCGCAAGATACATTTTGTTTCACTGAATATGAAAAAAAAGTTAACTGAACTTGGTTTGTTCAACAATCCTTTTTAGCTAGGTGAATATCTTCCATGAATATTTTTCATGCACGGTGAACCCATATTTTACATGTTTACTTTCCGAACATGTACCCTGTAAAAAAAGTTTTGTAATCATGAAAAAATTCGACTCTGGAGATTTTGATTTGTTGGACACGTTTCGAGGTCTTCTGACTAAATCCATGCTATTTTTACGAGATGTATGTGTGTGAACACGATAACTCATGAACAGTGCATTCGATGAAGCTCAAATTGGGTATATATATTATAGATCCCCATCGCACGACCGGTACTGATTTGGGTGTGTATAGGACTAATAGTGTTTTTTTTTTTTTACAGGGCTGCGAAAAAGAATTTAGTTGCATTATGGATTATGCACTGAAATATTTTTAAGAGCACTAGCTTCTAAACAATGCATTCCATTGAGCTCGAATTTGGTATGAATATCGTAAGTCGCTTTCCCATGACCTGCATCTATGTTCGTGTGCATATTGCTGATAGTTTGTTCACGAGGTTGCATAAAATAATTTTTATACATTGCTGTATATAGGTGCCAATCAGTTAAAGTGTGCTAGAATCTAAAGGATGCATTTTAATAAGTTCAAAACCAGACTATATATTATAGGTCCCTGTCACACAATGCATATAAGTTTTGGTGTGTATAGGACTTTAGATTTCTTACAGGGTGTCAAAAAAGAATTCTAGTACATAACGGTCGTGGCATTGCTACCATCGGCTTTTAGGATGACACCCAAAATTTGTAGTGACCCTTCCCTAAATAAATTGAATGACACATGCCGTCAAAATAAAAAACTTGATAGATGTGTGTATATATAATATATATATATATATATATATATATATATATATATATATATATATGTGCAGCACAACATAAGAACATCTTTCCGACAGTTTATTAAAAGTATCTGAAATTTTACATCTACTCAATCGCAAGACATCAGTTCTTCACCGAATATGAAAAAAACTCAATCGAACCTGGTTAGTCAAGCAATCCTTTTTTAGACAGATGCATGTCTTCGATGAATATTTCTCATGCACCACGAACCCATATTTTACATTTTTGCTCACCGAACTCTTACCCTGTAGAAAAAGTATTGTCACCATGAAAAAATTCGATTTCGCCATTTGGATAGATTGACAACGTTTTGGGGTCTTCTGAATTCATGGATGCTATTTTTACGATTTCTATTTATGTGTTTGCGAGATCAGATTTATGTGTGTGCGATTTTGTTACGGTGGCTCCTAACAAGGAAAGCTCACTCACCAAATGGAACGAATTTCACACAATCGCAAGTACACACTAAAAGGAACGTACTGCGTGAAAATTAGCTGCTATCTCCTCATAGAATTTGAGAAATTATAGGTTAAAAATTAGTTAAAATCTCGCCAATTGTAAGCGAGTATTTGGCGACAGGGATAATTGGTCGAAAAGTTGAAACGTTCACGCGAGTACGTACTCGAAATATTTATAAACCAGTGTTTGCTATACCGTGTTATATTTCAAGGTACTGGATTTTTATGTAGCTTAATCTTGTTTTCTATTAGTTAAACGGAAGTCCTATAATCTTTTTATTTTACTTCTGAAAGTCACTGCAGAAAGTAATTTCCTTTTATTTGTATTAACACATTGCAAGCTGCAATTCAGTTTACGCATAAGTGAGGCATTTATTTAAATTCTGTTCTTTTTATCCACGTGATGATACTATGGAGCAAGCAATAAATATACTTAATGTTGTTTTTATGCTTTACGTGGAATTTTCTTCGAAAAATAGGGCATTGTCTCCAAACACAGACGAAGAAAAAGTCTGAAAAATCAAATTGTTGAAAGTTTGCAAAATTATCAGGAAGTAAATGCGACAGATTTGGTAGCAAATGAGCAATGTTTATTACTCGATACCCCTGAAGATCCTATATTTTCTAGTTTAGAGGACGAAAGCATTGACTTCACGTCCAGTGAGGATATCGTGAAAATAAACAATTTATTTCTTGAAAAGGTAAGGAGGCTGATGTAAAATACTGACGGGATACAATAGCGGCAAAAACCCGCAGTTCATAGAATGTTCAAAATTATTTTAAATTTGTTACAAATAAAAGGCAGTTATATCTGTGGGAAAAGCAAGTTCAGAAGAATGGCGATAATAAATATAAACTAAATCTAATTAAAAAATATACGTTTCAACACTTCTAACACGCAAGAAAATTACAGAAAAATGTACATGATTGTGATTTACAAACTTGGCCTTCAGAAAAGGCATTGAAATTAGGACTGAAAATCTAAAGGATGGCTGTACAGATTTTTAAAAAGGAATCAGATTCTGAGCAGGAAAGTTACAAAATTTGTTTTGCTGAAAAACTCTTGGTCAAAGGAAATCATTAAAAAATTAGCTCAGGCGTTCGTAAATGATGTATACGTTTTTATAAAGGATTCGTTGTTAAAAGATGATCAAATTTTTATGCTGATGAATCAGGTTTTAATTTAGAAATCCTTCTAGACGAATCCTGGAACATAGAGGATCGAAGAAAGTAGAGACATTCCTACACTACAATGCCGATTATAAATAAAAAAGCAATAGATTGTTATCGCCATTACTTATTGCACATCCCGAAAAAACTGGGAGATTCCGAAAAAATTACCTGCAACAGTTTTCTGACATTGTATTAATTAAACAACCTTATAATATATTTCTTTCAGGGCCGAATCAATTGCGGGGGGGCGGGGTATAGGATGAACCCCCTCCCCTGCAAAAAATTACCTTACAATTTTTAAAATTATTTTTTTAATACCATTGTTTATTTCAACTCTTATTTCGCTAAAAGCTAAGCCTCTTCTAAATAGCTACGTTTAACCTCTTATGCATTCATTTAATTTGTGTTTAAAAAATATTTTTGGCCAACTTCCTCCACCCCCCTCTCCAAAACGGAACCAGTTACCAGCCTGATTTTTTTCCCACCATATGTTCTGCGGGATATCCAGTGAATCATTGCTGTAGATGAATCCTGACCTGTGCTTACATAAATTATATTTAATGAGCATCTTTTTGTAAAAGCATTTATAAAAGAAAATAAAAAGCGCCAAGGGGCGATAGAGGCTCCATTCTGTCAGCTCATACACATTTTTATTAATTAATTTTAGCTTTAATTTGAGGAGATAACAGCTAATTTTTACACATTAGGTTTCTTTTAGTGTGTACTTATGACTGGATTAAATTCGTTACGTTTGGTGAATCAGCTTCGGGGAGGTTTCCTTGTTAGTGGTGCATTCGATTCAGCTCAAATTGGGCATATATATTATAGATCACCATTGAACGGCCGATATTGATTTGGGTGAGGCTACGACTGACAGATTTTTTACAAGGCTGTGAAAAAGAATCGCCTCTATTCTAACAATGGAGTATACCTCTATGAACCTTCTTTAAGTGTGGGAGACCCTTGCCAGCACTGTTGGACTGCTATAACTTTATGGATGAGGTAAAAAAAAAAAAAAAAAAAAACCGAAGATGCACTTAATCCTGTTATTTAATCCGCACGTTATTTAATCCTGTTATTTTATATTTGGAAAACACATATTTATTCAACTATTCATTCTGCTATTTAATTCTGTTCGCTGGAACTCTTTATATGTTGTTTTTCTTTTTAAGCTTATTGAACCTTCTGCACCCAGCTACGTTTTCGTGCTTAATGAAGCTTTGTTACAAATTTCGGATCATTATCATATGCATTCAATGAGCTCCTTCGAGCACGCGAAATTTCCTTCTCTTCCTTTAAAACCAAAAGGAATCCTGCGATGCGGAATAAACAGTCCTTTTGTCTGAACCCTGACTATTGTATCTTGAGAAAAATCACTCCAGCCGCTCGCAAAGAACAATACCAACTTTGTGCCGATCCGATGACAGATGAAGGATGAATTCAACGCAATGAAGCGCGGAAATATTCCGATGGCCAATTCAAAAGAATCCTAATGACCCTTAAGTACAAATGCGAGTCTTATTTTTCTTTTTCGGGGAAAATATTCTTGGAGTTAGAGCAAAGAAAACTGCGGAAACGTTTTGAAGGAGTTATTTTTACGGGATTGGTTTGTTGATTCTACGGTTAGGAGGTGAGATGAAAAATAATCTTCAGGTCGAGTGAACTGGCATGCATCACCGATTCTGTTTGCTTTACGTCTTTTTGCAAACACCGCAAGTTGTCATTTTAGCTGAATAATAGGCTGTAAAATGTTTTGTCTATCCAAAATCATGTATTCTAAATCTTTCTGTTCTCATTTTTCCATCACTTCGGTTTTTATCTCTATATTCGCCTTTCCCATTACGCATTATTCTTAATTATATATTTGCTTCATCAGACATTTGGAGCCGCTCTGGGCTAAAAATAGATTACATTACGTCCGTTTGCAATAACAACGACTTACTGCGTAACCCCCCCTCTTTGGCATTGTGTTAGCGTTTGTTAATTTTGTTGCCCTTCCTTTTTTTAAAATTATTTGTTCCCGGTTACGTTATTTTAATTTTATTGGATTCAATTTTAGGGTTGTTCTGCTATTGGCGTTATTTATCCCGGCCAAGTGTTTGTACTCGCCTATGTGTCATTCCGTGCTGGTATCATTTTTAAAACATTCCATCTTTTTATCACTGACCTTGTAGGACGTATGTTTATTTCGCCGAGCCACCACAAGCCGTTATTGTAGTAAGTTCATGCGTCAATAGTTTCTTTTAAACAAAACAGTTTCAAGTATTCTGTCTTTCTTTTATTGCCACTAAGTGTATCGAACCTGATTGAATCCGTCACAACGCAGTTTAATAATTATAAAATAGCCTAACCAAATATCATCTTCACAACAAGGGCTATGTGAAGGAAACGGTACTTCCAAAATTTATTCTGTTAGATTTTCCATCCAACTTTTCTCTTCCCTCCTCTATTGGCAATACATAATTACAGGAGTAACACTTGATAGACGACAAAAGTGATAACGAAAGAGGCTTTTGAAAAAGGGGACTCTAGCTCCCTCCTTCCCTAATAGCACAACCGTCCCCTGTGACTGAAATGCGACCACACGATACTGTCACAATAGAGTTACAAACAGTCGCCACGACTCCGCAGCAAAGTCACCCCTGAGCCCCTATGTCCTCTCGCTGAGTAGTCACATTGCGACCCTTCAGAGAAGTCGCTTTGGGACAGTTTTGCGACAGCGAAAAAATGCGGAGAAAAAGAGTTACCGACATGCACTAGATGGCAGCACCAAACTCCCAGGCAAGGAATTGCTCAGGTCCAGTATTGAACCCTCAACACACTGTTTCGTAGGCCAGCATCTTACCTCAACGCTGTGATTACCTTGCTCAGGTTGCTTTAAAAGTAAACTGATTGCTGCAAAAGCTAGTTCTGGAATGGCTTCTTTTGGAAATTTAAAAATTTTCTGGAGTATTTTATAAATGGAGGGAAAATACCATAATTAATAAATATAAATTAAAAATCGTGGAAATCTTTCTTTTTCCACATAAATTAGTTTCAGGAGATAATGTGCTGTTTTATTTAAATATTCATCCGAAAAAACTAATGATTTATCAAAATTTTTTATTCGGTTATGAAATAAATTTTGTAATGTGCGACATGTGGGGTTTGATATATATTAAGGTATGAGGGATAAGATTTATATTTTTGCTGTATTTTGACTAAAAGGGATTTCATATAAAAATAAATAAAATTAATTGGAAAAACATGCATTAAATAAAATAAATAAACTGTTTTTGACTTAGACCTATAGTTTTACCACAAAAATTTCCTAGTGGAACTTTCAAACATACCAGGGACGTATTTAAAGGGGGGGGGGAGGGATCCCGGGCCCATCTGAAAACTCAAAGCAATTATTAAAAAACAGCAATTTTGAGACATTTGTATTTACTCTAGTAACAATAAGGTTTAAAATACCGTATAGTTCCCCTCCCCCCCATCCGAAATTTAAACCTACATACGCTATCGAAACATAAGCCATGGAGATATGAAAGAAAGTGTTAATTTTACTCACAGATACTTAGTTTTCACCATTGTGATTAGAACTCTCAACTCTAATATTTTTAAGAATAATATTTTTTTTAAAAACAATATTGTCATGTTTAAACGAAATAATTTAAAAATTAATAGAAATAAACTAAATTCCATTACTACATAACTGCGAGATTTTATTGAATTACTATTTCCGAATTCATTTATTAAATGTTTTACGAAAAAATTGCCCCAAAATATTAGAAACAATGAGTCTGTTTCCAGTGTCGCAAAAGCGACTAGTGTGACGTCATTTTGAAGTCCAAAAAAATCAGTAGTCACAAAACAGTCACACAGTGACTTCACAGTGGAGTCACTGAGCGACCGACTAGTCACATGGTGACTTCACAGTGGAGTCACTTAGCGACCGATCACATACTAGTCACATGGTGACTTCACGGCAACGTCACCTGGTGACTGGTCACAAATAAACTTCACAGTGACCACACAGTAGATTCACATCACTCACAAGTCACAATGCGACTAGTATGTGACAGTCCTGTGACAATTGTGACCCTCTGTGACGTCACAGCGACTCTTTTGTGACCATCTGTGCTATTAGGGTTTAGATGGAAGATTTTCTTTTGAAGTTCCGTAAACGGATTTTGGTGAGAGTGTCTGACTCGAAGAAATACTTCTTTGAAGTTCTTTTGTAAAGGCACTGAACTGGAAGAGTCAAAGACTCAGCGAGTTTCTGATTATGAAAAGGCCGTATTTTACGAAATCGATTCCAAATTTTCTCTCTTAAATCAAGGTGATCATGGACCCTAAGAAACTTTTTGTTTTTATAGTCAATCGGTATAAAATTTTTTATATTGATAGTGTTGCTTGACTGTTAAAAACACTCAATAATATTAAGAAAATAATTCAAATAGGCTGATAAGTGATACAATGACTCTCGATGAACCGGGATGTTCGGGAAATGTTCCCGACGACGAGTACTGCTACGAATTGTGAAGCCACCACGAACGGCTCCTGTGACGTCGAAATTCATTAAACAGGAAGAAATAATTATCGAAAATTACGGTTTGCAGAAATAAGTTCGGAAGATGATCCAATTTTTTTAACCCATTCGTGCCTGGATATTTTTGCGACTTTCTTCGATTTTTGCTAACACCAGAAGTAATTGATAAATTTCTGATGTCAACTTTTTGAACAAGGGATGATTTCATTTAAAATCGTTATGTATAAAAATTGAAATGTCAACATCCTACTTGCCATATTAAAATATTTTGTGGAATTGAGGTTCAATACTCGCGAATAAAGGCTAGGAAAAATAAATAACGTTTTCGAATGATAGCGATAATGCCGTCCCAAAAAAGGGACGCTAGGCATAAATAGGTTAATAACGAAAAAGGTTGTTCTAAATGTTGCCGATAGGTGGCGCTGACATGCGAAATAGAAAGAATGGTTCAAATAAAAAAATCCGAAATCTGTATTCCTTTCCATGCTAACTGCCATTTTGTGTCGTGATTTGTTCTTTTGTTAATGAGTTTTTCAAGTTTTCGAGAGCACTATGGACGCATCCTGGGTACATCCAAGTCTATGTCAAAGTCGGAAAGATTTGCAATTTATGATCATGTATCGCACCGTTTGGCGCCCAAAACTAAATCCGCAGAGTTGTATTTTGGCTATATCTTCCGTATTGGGCGAAAAACTGGCAAACGCTACAATTAATTACAAATTAAATGTACTTACAGTTAAAATGTGTCTGATAAAAATAGCAAAAATGTTTCAGTAGACGATTTTAGTATAGATTTCAATATTATAAAGAAATGTTTTATGGAACAAGGAAGGCAAATATGTTTCACTGATGGATTGCGATACACTTTCCAGTTTATAAAGAGAAAATAGGCTTCGAATTTGCTTGACGAAGATTTTTTTAAGAATACTGAAACTGCTTAACATAGATTTCAAAATTCCGTCTCACCATGGCACAGTGGTTATGTCACTGAAAATAGTAGATGGCGAAGTATGAAGGTCCTGGGTTCGGGTCCAATCGCGCGGTTGTTGATCTAATGGAGTTTTGGTAGATTTTCCTCAGATGTAACGTGGATATGCATTAGAATCCCTTAGAAAGTCCTCCTAACGAGACATCCTCCATCCTTGGCAGATTGCCCAAGCATAGCGTTGCCGCATAATCACACAATCACAGATTTCAAAATTCCATTGAAGTTTTTTTTATGGAGCAAGGAAGAAAAATACGACGCTCTCGTGAATAAATCATGTTGCACTTTCCAACTTCATAAAATAAGGAAGAAAAATCCGGAGTGACTCCACTCGACTTTCCGAACACTTACGATTAAGATCATGACCAAGCATTTAAATAAATTTGAATCGATGAATCATTGAAACATATATACCCAATGGAAGCTCCATCGAATGTGCCGTTTAAACGTTAGCGCACTTTCAAGAATTTCCCCTCATAGGCCATAATGCAAAAGAAATCTTCGTCGTGGCCCAATTGAAAAAATATACGTCCTATACACATCCAAATCAATACCGGTCTTACGATCGTGGTCTACAACATATATACCCAATTTGAGCTCAATGGAATGCCCCGTTTAAACGCTAGCGCACTTTCAAGAATTTCCTCCCATAGGCGATAATGTAAAAGAAATCTTTATCGTAGCCCTGTAGAAAGACTATAAGTCCTTCACACATCCAAATCCATACCGATCTTGCGACGGTGGTTTATAACCTATAGACCCAATTGGAGCTCCATCGAATGAGCCGTTTAGGAGCTACCGTGTTCACTCACATACACTCAAATACACACATACACACATCTCGTAAAAATAGCATACACGAATTCAGAAGACCTCAAAACGTGCCCATACACCCAAATCTCGAAGTCGAATTTAGTAATGATTGCAATACTTTCCTTACAGGGTACATGTTCGGAAAGTAAAAATAGGGAGAAAGCACGAATTAAAATACACTATTAATATAGAGCAGTTGAGTTCGTATTTAAAATATGAAAATGTTTCAGATTTTTTTTTCTTTCTTTCCGTTTAGTTACTTATCTAAAAGCTGTATCTCCACTAGATCTCAACAATAAAATGCTACCTTCAACTCGCTTTTTTCCTCTCCCATCTTCATTTCGGTTTTGAAAAAAATATTTTAAAAATTACAAGATTTTAAAAAAACGTAAAACGAAGCAGTTAGATATTTATCTTTTACGAGAGACGTCAAAGAAGAACGCTTTAAATGGATAAATGACCTGGAAAAAAATGGCAAAGACCTGTGCAAGAAAAATAGTGTGTCTTGCAAAACATAGCAGCAGAGAAAGTTTTCTCGTTCTAAATCACTTTAAATGAATCTGAGATTTTTGTTCAAAGTGTGCAGAGGGTGCGTCGTTTCACAGGTCAATGCAAGTCAATGTTTTTACGCTTCGAACGATGACGTATGTGCGTGGAAGCGGAAAGAGGCGCAGGAATCATTTGGATTGGATAAAATGTTTTAAAGGGCGCTGACATGTCTAAACATGAAGCGACTCTGAATGAGTTGCAATGCACAGCCTTTCAAAAGAATTTTTTTTTCAACAAAGGAATGAGAAATAAATCGCTTTCTAAGAAACACGCAAATCAGTTTTAACGAGAAGGATCAATAATAGCAAATACATCGATTGTAAGACATTTTCCAGCGTCTTTAACGCTTTTGAAGAAGGATGATAAGTGTGTATGATTGCGGTGTGTTAGTCCGTCCGTGCCCTTACTGCCGCGCAAATGCGCATTGATTTCTACGAAATTTATGTAAACGAGTATTCACGTTACATCTGGAGAAAACCTACCAAAACTCCAGACCGTTCGATCGACAGCTGCGCGATGGAACCCGAGCACGGGACCTTCACACTTTGGACGTCTACCCTTTTCAGTGGCATAACCACAGTGCCATAGTGAGGCCCTTAAGTATGAATCGTGGACATGTTCAATCCATTGCAAAGTAAGAACAGGTACGGAATTTCAGACAATCCCTTAAAATTTTCAGATGATTTCATTCAAAAGAAATGCACAACTTAAATTTTTACAATGCCTTTGTACAAAAATATTCACAGTTAGTAAAATACGCCCCTTTAGGGCAATGGGTGATGCACAAAAATTCTGCTTTTCGTCCTAAAAGAGCTCCGAGATAGGTTGAAATAAGCTTTGTGCCAATAATAGCAAACAATACCAATAATAGCAAACGGATTGTGTATTTATGCAATTATTGTTTTCCAATAATTAATATAGTTTCAGTCATTTCAAGGGTGATAGCCATTTTGAGTATCCTTAAGTCCGGTATAAGTCCATTTGAGATACATGTATTTTGACTCATGAGATCGGTCGAGGCACGCAATAAAACTCTTATTTTGAAGTACCTGTACATCATAATTTTTTTTAAAAATCGTAGAATTCTCGATATAACTTTAGTTTAAATGGTGAAACTACTATCGACACATGCACACCCATTCCTATTTCCCATATTTCACAAATTAATTTTTCCTGCTCTGGGTATTTCACGGCATTCTGAGTCAATCTTCCTCATCCAAATATCTGCCGGAAAACAAAATATTTACAATGCCTAAAAATTCAATTTTCCCCCCTACACATACGTTTTTTTCTCTTACCTTATAAAGCCTTTTTAACAAAATGGGATTTTGGGATCCGTTGCTTTATACGGATCGCCCGAGGCTTTATGTAAAAAATACGGGAAATATTCTTGTGACAGCATCGTCATTTTTCATTTATTGGAAAAAAAAAGTGTGCTTCCGAAATATTTAATTGTACATTCCTATACATTTACGTTTATATTTAAAATAAAAGAAAGTTTTAATATGTGCGGAAAACATAGTGTGAAGATTGAAGCCATAAAATTTAAACATCGAAAATTTATAAAACGAAAGAAAAGCTCAAAGATGAAGTCTAGGGAAACGCATTCTGATGAAAACTGTAAAGTACAAATTCTAGATAAATTTTTTAAATGTATTAAAGACACGAAAATAACTTAACTCGAAATATAATTAATATTAATACAAAGTTTAATGGGTTTCAGTTAGATTTTAATATAACATGATTTATCGAAATATCAAATTAGTTAAGCTCATTCAATTATTTATTATTATAATTTTACACTTTAATTAATTAATTATATAGTAAAAGTGCATACAAATTTTTTTGTATATAAAACAATATTTAAGAAAATTAGTTTTGCTTGTAATATTCTTTAGATTTTATTAATTTGAAAATTTTAATATTTGGGAATAATTTCTATTCGTTATTGAAAATGGAATGTTATTCTTTTAAGTTCATGCAATACCTACTATTTTTTTAGATAGTAATAAGAAATTTACGCTTAACAAATATTTTCTTTTCTTTACCCCAAATAAGCTTAAATAAATGAGAAAGATAATCGGTATTCTTCGAGTCATTATCGGCAAAATCACACAACGGAAAATAATATTTAAAAATAACAACATAAAATAACGTCAGTAAATACTACTTTGCAAAACCCAGTATTTATTTACGCTTTCCAGTGTACTTTCATCAAAGTTTCTTTACTAATATACATATCTGGTTTATCTATAAAATGTGTGAGGACAAGATATAACAGTTATAATATGTATTCATCCAGTTTGTAGCGTGAATACCAAAACGCTATTTAAATAGTAATGTAAATATTTTACTAATGCAAAATATTTTTTAGAATGTGTATCAATTTAATTACAAGGTATTTTAAAAGAAAATAGATGGCAATGAAAAGAATTTAAAAAATAAATTTGTTGCTTAAACTATCTTATACATTGAAAGGGTTTCGATGTAACGTTCACGGGAAAATTCGTTTAATTAATTAATTTTAAGCATCAAAATGTTCGAACTTGATGAAATATAACGGCATAAGCGATATATTTCTTTCTAATCGTCATGAAAACAGATGTTTAAATCTAAGTAGTAAAAAAAAAAAAAAATTCAATCTGTCTAAATAAATATTTTTGAGCAGAAGATTTTCAAAATGAACTCTGACATCTTAACATTGGAAAAGTAAGTAAAAAATAAATAACAAGTATGGTTTTCTTAAAAAAGAAAATTGAGTTCAGTTTCGGGGACTTATTTTTTGATTCCAAACTTGGCGATCCATCGCTGAAAGTGTCCAACTTTGGCGACTTTTAACATATTCCCACTGAAACCTTTCTAGCTATATCATTATACACATTGAAAATAGTAGGGTTTTTTGAAATTCTCGCCAAAGGGAGTTCAGTTTTGAGGGCTTTTTTTTTTACGCCAAGCTTGTCGATCCATTGCCAAAAGTGGCCAACCGTGGCTATTTTTGACATTAAAACCAGCGACTTTACGGTAACTCGTTAATCAGTGATTTAAAAACAAGGCTTTTCCTCGATTTTCGGAATAATAATCATCATCAGTTTGTGTGTTTATGGCAATGCTACGCTGGGCGCTCTGCCAAGGATGGGGGGTGCCTTTGTAGGAGGACTTTCTAAGGGACTGTAACGCATGTTCGCGTTACATGATGAGAAAACCTACCAAAAGTCCAGACAGTTAGATTGAAAGCCGCGCGATGGGACTCGAACCCCGGACCTTCACACTTTGGCACCGTCTACCATTTTCAGTGACATAACCACTGTGCCATGGTGGGGCGATACTATCATCAGAACGTGACACAATTAATGGGGGGCCACCCCTGAGCTACCCCCTTTCCAACAGAAAAATACTTTTGGAAATAGGTCCACGCGTTAAAAAAGTATCAGGATATATACATAAAAAATAAATAAAATATACCCATTTAATAGAGTAAATTTCTCCTTTTTTTGAAGTCGGTAAAAATGCATTGAATAAGGACATTTCTAATTAGCTGTATCGAACAATCCAGTGTCCTTTTAATTGAAATTTCCGTTGTCCATTAACAATTGAAAATGACGATTCACACGCTGAACGAATGAGGGAACCACGGCATTTTCAAAGTCTTTTCAAAATCCAATTAAAATTAGACTCTGTGAAACTGACATTAAGATGGGAGTCAATGACGGCATCTTAAACGAACCGATAATATTTAATTGTTCAATCATTATCTCTGATCTACATTAACTGAACACAGAAGAGCCTAGCATGGTAAGGAATGACATATTTGACATTCGAAAAGGGATGTATTCCATTCATTTTTATGTGTTTTGATTGGGCATCCAAATTTATAACGTATCTGGTAGACGTATCTAAACGAAACTGGAGATTGAAAAAGTGCGATTATAATTGGAACGGTATTTGAAAGTGAATATTAAATTATTTGTTTTAGAAATGAAATAATTGTAAGTTCATTGATTTTTCTTTTCTGTTAACATTTTGCAGTCAAGTTAAACAGTGCTTGTTTTTTTTTTTAAATCTCCATGGTTTGCCATTTAAAGTCATCGTTTGCCCAGAAATTGCTACAGGGTTGAACAAAAACGTTGAACCACGCTTTTATGGCTTACAGCATAGACCAGGGATGGGCAAACTTTTTCGGTCGCGGGCCAAAAATCGAAAAAAAAAAGTTTGGCGGGCCAAGATAAATTTTTCTAATATTTTTAAAAAATATGCAAGTATTACAATTTAAATAGGTTAATGAGATGAATAAAATTGCGATTTCATTTTCAAAATTTCCTTATATTGAGGTTCGAAGTGAGATGCACTGATTCTAAGGAACGAGGCTAAATGCTCATCTGTCAGTCTACTTCTGAAAGAATTCTCTCTAAAGTTCATATTGAAAAAACTTGTTCACATATATAAGATGAAGCAAACATAGCACTGATTTTCTGGGCGTGAGATATTCAATTTGGAAACTTACTTTCGATAATGATTTGTAAAACTCTAACTTTGGCATATTTAGAAACAACTGCTTGAGAGGATTGTTAGATTGCAATTCAATTCATTCAAGCTGCAAATCTGACCTCACTGCTTTACAATTTACGTTGAAAGGCATGGTAAAAATATCCAATTCTGTTCGAATGGCACCGAAATCTTGAAATCTGCATTCGATATCAAAGTGCACTTTTTTCAAGCCATCTTCATAATTCTTAATATCGATTTATAATATATAAAGATAATATATTCTTTCAATTTGCGTCGGACCGGCAAATTAAAATTCCATCCGCGGGCCGGATAAAACCTTCCGACGGGCCGGATTTGGCGCGCGGGCCGTACTTTGCCCATCCCTGGCACAGACACTCTATGGCACAGTTCAGTATAAAAAAAAACGTACAGAATTTTATGAGAAGTATGTAAAGTTTCTGAAGATTCCATCTAAATCTAGTTCAACTACTCCAAAATAAATCTTCTACCGTCATTTTTCAAAAAAACTAAACATGTTAAGCACGAGAAATGTCATAAAATCCACACTGTATCTACGCTCGACACGAAATTTTTCCCAATGTCATATAAATTAAAATAGAAAACAAACTGCGCTCCTTTAAAAATCTGAAAATCCACCCGCTCTTTCACTTTTAAGTTTTTTCGTACTTTTCAGATTCTTTCTGTATTGGAGAATTAAAAGAATGTTCATCATTTGAGCGACAAATTTAAGTATCGCAAGGGATACTGACCTCCTATGGATGTAATTTTTATCGGTTATGGAAGGGAGTCATTATAAATGAAGGGAGTCAAGAGTCAATTGTTATAAACGTTTATACAGTTATTGTATCGTGTTTGAATATCATTGTTGTACAGAAATGCAGACTTCACATGATTTTCCAGGTCTTCAGCCCAGACTGGCAGTTTTCCTTGACTTTTTTCGTTAAAAGAAAGAAGACAAATACTGCACGCTCATGAATCAGGATGCACTTTCAACCTGAATGGAATAAGGAAGGAAAATAGGGACGGCGCACGGATTAGGATACGCTTTTAATATAGAGCACTTGAGTACGCACTTAAAATAGGGAAGTGCATCAATTTTTTTTCCCTGCACTGTATTCCTTTTGACGCATAGCTTCCATGTTTGAACTTTGTATTAAAATCAAAGCATTCCTACTTTTCAAAGAAAGAAAACAGCTTATTGATAAATAGAACATACGGTCATTTTCGAGACATGACAATGACACATATTTTTTGCTCATTGATTTTAGCTGCACAAAATCGCACTATAATGGGACAATTTTTTCTCAACAACTTCCGAAATTTACAGATAATGACAGGAACATGATTTAGGTCAGAAATCGATAGTCCATCCTCCATCTAAAATTGTCTCTACTACCCCCTCCCCCCTTCAAGTCGTTTCTCTGTAAAGCTTTTCACTCCAGTTACGGTCAAGACGTCCAAATAGTCTCTCTAATGATGCTCTTTGAAATATAATTAAGAGAAAGATTTTGAACGTTTGCTAGGGTTCATTAGTAACACGTGGTGATATTTTTGTTCGGTACAGAATGGATTTTATATAAATTAATAGGAAAAAGTTGTGTTATTAATGACAAGAAAATTTTTAATATAATAATTTAATAATAACTTTTAACCCTCCCCCCGCCCTTAATAAAAAAGAATTTAAGACTTTTTTTTTAATCTGTCCACGCCATAAAAAATGATGACTGACATTAGAAAAAGAAATATACGCGTATAACATAGTACTTCCTACCGTTTTCAGAAGTCGATAAAAAGAATATTAAAACTGACAAAGCAGCCTCATAATCATCGACCGTTTTTAGCTTAAAAGATCCCGCAAATATAAAACAAAATAGAGTACCTTGAAAAAACTTCAACCTTGGTCAATTTTAACGATAAACACACGCCTAAGTGGACTCGCGTTTTGAAGGTTTTTTGTTAAAAATAAAATCTGAAAAAAAGTTTTCTTATTTATATTCACACACATCAGAGATTTGCTTCGTGAAAATGTAGACTAAACGTTTAATTTTTCCCTTCACTTTAAGGCTCTTTCCGAAGATATGTTTTGCTTTGCGTAAAACTAAGTTTTTGGTCAGTTCTGTTTATTTCGAAGTTTTGAAATGTTATGGTTAAAAAAGAAACAGGTTTAGAAGGTAAAAAATAGAAGGAAGAAAATGCGGAATGTCTAGTGAGTGACACAAATACACATTTTCAGAAGCTAGGGAGATGAGAGGGCGGTTGTACGCAGTATAAGTGTGTTTCAGTGAATTAGGGGACATACTAGATTCTGAATAAGGGCAGCCCTGAAATTCATTACTTTTTAACACTTCCCAAAGCTGAACTGTTTATGAGCTTCGTTCTGTCCGTCTGTAACTTTAACATCCGTCAATAGGCATTAAACTTAAAAAGTATGATACATAAATTAGCACTGAAACAAAAATTCAATTAAAAATAGAGCGAATTTAAAACATTCAGTGAAATGTATAAAAACAGTTACATAAATGAAACGACCAGAAATAGGCTTACGTAATACTTAAAGGACTCTGAGGGGGAGGGAAAAGTAAATAACTTTATAAATGCTCAGCCATCCTGGGGGAACTGCCCCCTCATCGAAACTCCTGGCTACAGATACTGTCCACATATGCCTGTATTATTGACTGCACGATCCCTTTTCACCGACCGTAAACGTTCTATGATTTCGGATGTCCTGTCAGCAGAACGCTTTAAGGACATTTCTAACGGAAAACAAGACTGCGTTGTTATTTGAGAAACGTCTCCTTTTTGTGGGCGGAAACATTTCACGTAACCTCCTACATGGACAGATTGAAGCGAATTCGGCTCAGGTAGGCGTTCACTTAGGGTAAACGCCTCTTTGAGCAAGTGTAAGGAGAGCAGGCGTTTACTCGACAAAAACACTCGACAAGCAAGGAGCAGAATGATTAAGAACTGTGGACCACAGCGCACATAAAATGGTGTGTTTGTTTATCCACAAGAGGATCTTTAGGCGTGGTACATCGGGTTTGGTCTTCATCCGTTGCCAAAAAGTCCCAGCATCGATACAAGAACTCACCCAGTAGAACTGACCTCTGTCATCATGGAAAGGATCATCATGAGTACCCTATTACGTGTGCTATTACACGAAATTTTGATTAGTTTAGGCGCTTATTGGAAAGATCTCGCAAAATATCGTCTCGCGTCCATCTCTAAAAATAATGAACATTGGACATCTCCATGCGACATAACTGAGACGTTTATCAGCCAACACTGACCACGCCTATTAGATGGTTTCATTGACTGATTCAGATGTGAGAGCAGTATTATTTCCAACCTTTTAGTACATTTTATAAAAAAAAAATTATAAAGAAAAAAAGAACCAGAAAATGATACACGCTCATTTTAATCCATAATGATTCCACATGCTGAATTCTCTGTAAGACATTTCTTATTGGACTTGCTCAAGAAAACCTAGCCTCGATGGCCGGGTAAAGTGAGAAAGAACAGAGCTTGTATGGAAACAAGGTCTCAGGAGTTGGCTTGAGGGTAGTAGCATGCGACCAGCGTTCTGAGATAGGGAATACGACATCGGCCAAAAGACATCGTTGTTTAAGAGGGTCATAGGAGGATTAAGAATTTAAAAATTCGATTTTTACGTTTCGATTTCACTTGAAACCTTAGTTAATTTTGAGCATTTTGGCCCCAGTTCCGTAAAATCAGTCCAGCTATGACCGGAGATAGACATAAAAACGTTTTATGAAAGCTTTATATAGGAACGCCATAAGGTATCACTTTAAAACTGCGTTTTCTCAAAACCTATTTTTATGAACAATCCGTAAGAGAGCAAAGTCTCTATGATTCGTATCTTCACGAAATGGCTTCGTCTAGTTTGAATTCTCAAGTTTTGCACAGCCTTTCATGAGTTCGTAGGGCCATTCTACTCATTGGGGCTTTTTCTCTACGGAGTTCTTCGACACATTTAAAAATTGGGGTCCAATTTCGACGAAAAATCCAATTTTGACTACCTTTCACTTTTAATTTAAAGAATTTTTCAATGCATCTCATCGTACTCTAGCATGCATTTAAGCGAATTTTTAAGCGAAATCAGCTCGAGTGGGCGTTCACTTTAGGTAAACGTCTCTTTGAACCCGTTTAACGAGAGTAGGCGTTTACTGGACAAAAACACTCACCAAACAAGTATGTTAGAATGCAGAATGACTCAAAACTGTGAGCCACAGCGCACATAAAATGGTGTTTTTGTCCACAAGAGGATCCTTTCGCATGGTACATCGGGTCTGGTCTTCATCCGCTGTCAAAAAGTCCCAGCATCGACACTAGAACTCGCCCAGTAGAACTGGCCGCTGTCATCATGGAAAGGATCACCATGAGTACCCTATTATGTGTGTTAGTATCCAAAATTTTCATTCGTTTTTGGCATCTGCTTATTGGAAAGATCTCCCGGATGCCCGCTCTTTTCGAAAGAGAAACCCTGCTCTTTGTGAGCGTCCACTGTGGGCACGATCCACGCCTTCTTGAACCGATTTCATAGAGATATGATTTCTTAGGCGTTGACCTGGATATTGAGGTAACCGCCTCTCGGAACCCATCTACAGACTGTGGGACACTCTAGAACAGGTGTGTACAAACTTTAGCATAGCATGAGCCCATTTTTATTCAGAATCGAGTTAAGATGCAGCAACTCGAGCACCTTTAGAAGTAGAGCCCCTCAGATTTGGGAAACATGAATCAGCATCAGAGGCTTTCGTATAGGAGAGGAAAACTAATAATGCGATTGAGATTGAAAGGGCTGTTTCTGACGAAGAGGATTGCAGGATTCATTTTTGAGATACTGGGTAGGGAATCGGACAGAGGGTTCGATTTTTAGATGGACGGTGTGCTTCGGTATGTACAAATGCCTCCTTTGGACGTCGTAGGAATCCGGAATCGCGAAAAGTAAATCATTTCCGGGTACGAAACGGTTTCAAAAGCCTTCAATCCGTCTCGACATAGGAGCCCCTTCAGCAACAGGCCAGTTTATCTATTTGAATGCCAGATTATTCAATTCGGTTTCATCAATGTGTTTTGCCTATTATGGCTACATAGAGTGAAAAGGAAGTCTAAACTTATAGAGTTGTGATTTTGCTGTATTTTACGCAGTACAGCGTTCTTCGATGGCCTGCATTAGAATGGCCGCTCGCTCAGTGGAAGCCACCTATGTGCGGGAACGCGGTCTCTGTTGTCTCCAGCGGATCTTCTCTTTTGCAATGTCAGGGAAATGATCTTTCCCTTCTTTTTTAATAGTTCAGCACTATCGAAGAAGCAGTCGGTGACTTAAAGGGGAGTTTGGCTTAACTAAATTTCGGTAAAATGATTCTGGTGAGCTTTCAAAATGGCCCGTGACTGTTGTGGGGGAAGTAATGCCGTTTTTACGTATTTCAATATTTCACCAGTCAAAAACGGCATAGGCTAATCATACTATCTAGGGCATGCATACGAGTTTCTTAACATGGGTACACAATTAGATAGCACTTTTCGAAATTCGCAACCAAAGGGGGTAGGGAGCCAAAACATGTATACACACAGGGTGTGGGGTGCCCCAAAAAGTGTGGCAACAGCCGCTTTCATTCGTTCGCTATGAGAGATCAATGGCCAATACAAACTGGAAAAAAATAAATACATAAACGAAATCAGGTAGGAATGAAGATGACGTCGAGAGGGAATTCCTCTCCTTCATTTCCAAAAAATGTGGCACTTTTTAGATGTGTCCCCGTACGAAACAAGTCCCACTGAGTCAAATGACAATACACGCATGAAGTGACGACCCCATTTCAGAATGACATCCTATCGAGAACGGAAAATTATATAGAAGAGCAAAGGAATAATCAAATCATAAGGTACCGCTAGTGCCCATCTTTAACGGAAGTTTTCTGGAAATTTCGGGACCACTGTTTCATTGCGAACACTATAAATGAATTCCAATTTTGTGATATTCAATACAGATACTGCTATCCTATATATATTTATTTAATTTCATTTTGTAAAGAACTGCGTTAACGTGTCTCTAACACGGGGCGCTGCCAAGGGCGTTCTGTTAGGCCAGAACTTCTTGTCAATTTAGATGAACAGATTGTTGAATTCATGGGCCTGTCTTACTAGGGGAATGGCGGACGGGTTCACTTGCACACCCTAAAACATTTCAAAGCAATTCAGATATCACCTATTTGGTTATATTTTCAATCATACAAAGTATCTTGGTCCCGAACGTTACTTGCCAAATGACGCCCATGGTTGAAATGACTACCAATCAATACACTTACCCGAAAGATGCCGCTGATAGAACTTTACTTTCGTTTTTTGGTTGGAGGCGATTGCATTCCTGATTTAATATGAGTTGTATTTACAAGTTTTCACTTACGATGGATTTTCAGACCCGTTATTATTTTTATCCATCGGAGGCGTTAACTTACACCAGATACAGCCCCACTGTCCGTGAAGTTTTTAAAACCTAGAGAGTACATGATTTGTTTTTACTTTAAATGACGTGTATTTATTTTCATCTGTAAAAGGACAACAGTAACGCGTTTTTAACAATGGGTGAAGCCAGGACATCGCATGAGGCCACACCGGGTGTATCGAGGGCGTCACGCGTGACTGCAAGGGGCGTGGAGAGGGCGTCCGATCTAGCCACGAAGGGCGTAGCCAAGGCGTCACACCAGGCAAGAAGGATTGCGCATTAAGGCTCTGCGAACAAGCCGATATGTTCGGTGAATTCTAGGGATGGACGCGAGACATCTCGCATAGTCTCGCGTTCTCATGTCTCGCTCAAGCATGGGACGGAATCTAACTTCACCAGAAATTCTGATCCAACGGACGCCCTGGCCACGCCCCACGTCCCTGGATAAAGACATCTTAGCACAGCTCTTTACAAAATGACACTCCAAATGACAAAATTC